>JASDQU010100930.1:286476-303751 GCA_032191745.1 Picea mariana | reverse complement strand
TATATATATATATATATCTATGTATGTATTTGAACGAAGTCAACTTTCAAGTTTGTTCTCGGGAGATTTTGTTCCCCTTAATTACCTCTCATGCTACCCTAGATAGATTCCCCACAGGGACACCCTCTTGGGATCGTTCCCTTACATTCTAGAGCCGGGGTAAGTTCCCTGAAAGGACTACCACCTTGGTAAAATCCTGAATTTTCTTATTATCTATCACAGATGCTAACAACTCAGGGATTTAAGAAAACCTCTCAGTCTGATCATAAAACCTGGTGGAAATCTGCCCAGGAACCCGATGAAGGACCTTAAGGGGCCTAAGTTTGAAAACACTGCATGAGAGAGAGTGTGTCTCTTAGAGCTCGGTATTTCAGTGTTTCGGCAACCGGGAAACCCAAGGGTCAGTTTTCTTGTATTCTCCAGGCGTGAAATCCTGACTTGGGGAACCCCGAAATGAGTATAGCATGATTCGTGGTAATGTTTCGGTGTTTCGGTACCCGCGACACATAAAGGTAAGTTCCCTTGTACTCACCAGTCCCGAAATATCGATTAGAAAAACCCCAAAATGAACTAGCATGGATGAGTTGTGATGTTTTGAAGGTTCGATACCCAGGATACCCCTCCCCTTGCTAAATACACGAACAAGATCCTTTCGGAGGATCTAAGGCCTGTCATGACCGTTAAATTGGATGAAGGAATGCAGGTGTTAATGCCTCGACCCCTTTTTACCTTCATAAGTAGCGAAGAAATCGGGACCGTCGATTTCAAGACCCATGGGAATACCTGGACCATCCAGGTGTAGAATACACGTGGCGGCTGGTAAGCATTTCGGATTTTTGGCACACGGGAGATCAGAGGGTAAGAATCCTTGTCCTCACAACTCCCGAAATCTCGATATGTGAAATCCCGAAATAACAGTGTATGGATAAATCTCGATATTTCGGTATTTCGGCATTCGGAATATCCTAAGGGCAAGCTCCCTTGTATTTGCAAGTCCTGAAACCCCGATTCAAGAAAACCCAAAATGACAATGTGTGGAGGGGTTAGGACATTTCAGTGTTTCGGCACCCGGGGTACCTAAGTGAGAGTTTCCTTGTACTCGCCAGTTCCGAAATCCCGATGGGTGTAATCTCGAAAGAACGATATGCAGACATGTTACGATATTTCAGCATTTTGGAAATCGGAATACTCAAGGGTGTATTCCCTTATACTCACCAGTCCCGAAATCCCAACTTGCGAAATCTTGAAATAGTATAGTGTATTTTAGAGTTCGGTGTTTCGGAGTTTCGGCTTTCGAGAGACCCGGATGCAAAATCCTCCTATCCTCGCATATCGCAAAATCCCGATAGGCGAAATCCTGAAATGGACTAGTACACATGGTTTTGGTATTTCGGCGTTTTGGTACCCGGTATCTCCAAAGGTCATTTTTCCTCGTGTTCGCTAGACACGAAATTCCGATGGATGAAACCCCGAAATGAACAAGGGAATACATGCATCACAATTTTTCTGAATCATGAAAGCCAGCACCTCTCCGACAAGACCTATGGTCATATTAGTTGATCATATGAGTATGGATAAGGGATGGAAGGGTCTATATCAGGTCCCATAGGGATTCAGGGAATTCTTTTCATCAGAGAAAAGATGGAAAAGGCTGAAAATTTTTGAATTCCGTAGTGGGTGTGTTACAAATGCCAACATTGGGGACTTCAACATGGGATATATTATACTGGATTTAGGCTCTGAGGTAAATTTATTACCTAAGAATATGTGGTAGTGTATGTGGGAACCTACCTTAGGCTATTCACCTATCTAGTTGAAACTATCAAATCAACACAGGGTGTTACCTATTGGAAGACTTAAAGGTGTGACAATAGATTTGGATGGAGTGCGCACTATGGCATATTTTGAAGTAATAGAGATAGTAGATGGCACAACACCTTACCCTGCATTACTTGGAATAGATTGGGCATTTGATAACCAAGCTATAATTAAACTGAAGACAGTAAAAATAACTTTTGAATCAGGCAAATATAGAGTCATTGCACCATTGGATCCTTCAAAAGGAGAAAGGTTTGTAGAAGCCACTTGTTTGTATCTGGAAGAAATAAACCAATTTTATAGAACCACAATGCGAGAAGAAGATTATGTTAACCCAACTACCGATGAGGTACTCAGCTGGAGAAGCATTACATCATGTGCTTTCGACTCAGACACAGGTTTGGAGAATTGGCAACAACAGTTACATGAAGTTTCCACAAGGAGGTGTGCAAGAATAGACCGCATAGTAAGATGGGTTGGTATAGAGATAAGAGAGTTGTTAGGATATTTAGACAATTAGGAGTTAGTTAAGATATACTTGGTATAATGTGTCATTAGGTAAAAGTGTGTTTCTTTAGTATGCATTAGTATGCATTTGTAGTTAGGAAATATGACGGTCACGATATGTTCCTGACATAGGGTGATCTGACGGTTCATATTCTCCTCTATATTAATGGTCATTGATTCGTGGCTTAACACCCGATTGGTCCATGATCTATATTTAAAGACCATGGAGGGTCATTTTTCGATGATTTATTGTGAGAAACTCTCTTGTAAAATCCCTCTATAATCTTTTTCTTTTGCATTAATAAGCTTCTCCAAGTGGCCGCATTGGCTGGGGCGTGGATGTTTCCCCATAGGGGTTTTACCACGTCAAAACATTGGTGTGATGATCTTTGATCTGGTTGTGTGAGAGGCTACTGAAGGTTTTCTTCCTCTGTTGGAATACCTGTGTTTTCTAACATGGTATCAGATCATGTTTAAAGACTCGCTCATGTTGTAGACTGAGATTGTGAAGCTGAGTTGTCTCATCTCCATTTTCTTCCATTTCCGTAGATTTATGGGATTAGAGAACTATTCCATTGCATCTGGAGCGCTCATTTCAGTTAGGAACATTTTTCATTTCACTCGAAAAGGTTTCTGTTTGCCCAAGATATGGCAATTTCAGTCAGATCCGGAGGTATAAAGCCTGAATACGCCATTTTAAAAATTTTTGCAGAGTATTATTTTGGTTTTAATTCGGTTTTATATTATTTGTTTCCAGGTTTCTACTCTTTTAGATCTGCGTATGTTCTTTTCCCCATGCCTTGTGCGATCTACGAAAATCAGAAACAGATAGGAAAATGTGCATTTTCTGGGTAAGCTAACCGAGATCTAACCCTTGTTGTCATCGAGAAGCGAAAAAAAATTCTTCTATGAAAATAATTTTATTTTAGCACGCTCTCTAAGGTCATCAACAACACCAACACCCACAATCCTCTTGCTAAACAATACAATATGTTTTGTTATCCCATTTGGTTAAAATTTGCCTTATTAAGTAAGACGTCTTGAGTTCAAGTCTCTCTTTTTGTTAGTTTTTTTTTTTTAAGTTCATGCTCCATTGTAAAGTGTATTTCACATCAAGTATAAAAGTGAATCATTATAAGTAGCTTTAATACTTTATTTTAGAGTTATTTATTTTGCATGCGGCTTTTCTTTTATAAAATAACTTCATTGTAAAAGTGATCCCCACTTCTTTTTATAAAAGCGGGTCACTTCATAAACAATTTACACCACCATGTGGTCATTTGGTTATCGTTTATGTATTTTTTAAAAAGGGCATAAATTTCACATTCGAAGTTCATTTTTAGTGTTGTTTCTTTTTAAACTGAACAATTTTTCGAGATATTTCCATCCATATCATTAGTTTCAGTTTATAAATCCATATTATCTACATATTTAATATGGGGTTTTCCAGTAATCTTTTGCTTACCAACACCAACTACTTCCAATGGAAATCTCATATGGAGGATTTATTAAGAAGTAATGGCTTGTACCAGATTACCTTGGGAAACGAAAAAGAACTTATTGATGCTGATAAGAAAGTCAAATGGGCTAATAGGAGTGACGAAGCATGTATACTAATCAGAATGTCCATCTCTCTTGATTTAAGGTTCCACTCTAAATAAATTGATGACCTCAATGAAGCTTGGAAAAAGATTGAATCTGTGTTTGGTAAACTCAATATTATTCGAGCACAACAGTTAGAAAATCATGTACTGAATTTAAATCCAAGTGATTTTTCTTGCATTGGAGACTATCTGTCTAATTTTAAAACACTCAGAATTTTATGTGAAGAATGTGAGATAAAGATGGAGGAAGAGAATTGCATCTATCGTATTCTCTCTAAGCTAGGTAGTGCATATTTTGTGTTTGTATCTACCTTTTATGCCATGAGAGAGGCTCTAGGGACAACTTATAAAAAACCCACTCTTGAGTCATTTTGTGTTGCTTTGATTAGAGAGGAAGATAATCTTGTATAACTTGGAGCGATCAGCACTGCAGGTACCTCCAACAAAGCCTTAGTTTCCTAGCAGAAAGATAAACCCAAGAATCCCAAGAAGAAACATCCTTGCTACAACAAAAAGAAACATAAGGGTCCCAAACCCACTTAGACAGCTTCATCTCATAATGGTGACAAAGGAGCAAAATATAAAAATAAGAAGAGTGATAGACATTGCAAATTTTGTGATAAAGATGGCCATGATGAGTCCAAATGTTTCAAGAAGATGGCACCTTTAGAAGCAGCGATGAAGAAGCACAACAATAGTATTGATTGTACTTCTTATTATTCTTCTTCTTCTCATGGACATGCACTTTCTACTTCTGGTTTCTCCTTCAATACAACTTCTACTTCTTCTTCTGATGAGTGGCTTATTCATTTTGGAGCATCTTATCATATGGATAAAGATAAAGACATATTTTCTACTCTAAATGAATGTAACACCAAGAAAATATTTGTTGGTGATGATAGATCTCTTAGTGTTGTAGGATCTGGAATAGTTCAAGTAGATAATGGTCATTTCAATGATGTATTATGTGTTCCAAGTATTTCTTGTAACCTTCTATCAGTATATCAAATCACTCATTCATGTGAAGGTAAAACCGTAGAGTTTTCACCTTAGCAAGTTGTAATCAAGGATCTAAAAGATCCTAAGCATGTTCTTGCAACTAGAATTGTTGATGATATTACTAGGTTGTACAAGTTTGACAACTTTGGGTCATCATCTTTTTCATCATTTTTTGTTGTTGATAGCAATGACTTGAGCAAACTTTGGCATGAGAGGTTTGGTCATATAAACTATCACTCATTGCAACAACTATGTAATCAACAGATGGTGATTGTCCTTCCTCATGTTTCATGTAGAGATGGTGTTTGTGTCGGTTGTGTTCTCGGCAAACATCATCGGGACAGTTTTGACAAACGTGCCTCTTGGCATGCCTCGAGCCCTTTGCATCTTGTTCACAGTGATTTGTGTGGTCCACTTTCTTCTCCTTCTTTTTCTGGGTGCAATTATTTATTAACTTTCATTGATAACTTATTCAAACGTACTTGGTTTTACGTATTAAAACTTAAGAGCAAATTTTTTGACAATTTTTTGGCCTACAAGGCCCTTGTAGAAAAGCAATCTGAACATCAAATTCAAAAGTTAAGAACATATAATATGGGTGAATATGTGAACAATAATTTAACAAGTTATTGAACTACACAGGGAATCCAAATGCAACACATTGTTCCATATACACCACAACAAAATGGTGTTGCTGAGAGAAAGAACCGCACATTAAAAGAAATGGCTAATTATATGATCCAATCTAAGGGATTAAGCCTAAAGTATTGGGCGGAAGCAATCAACTGTGAAAATTACATATTAAATCACGCTCCCACAAAGGCTCTTAAAAATATAACATCGGAAGAAGCTTGGACTAAAATTAAACCAGATGTAAGTCACTTCTTTGTATTTGGCAGTAAAGCATGGGCTCACATTCATGATCAGAAAAGGAAAGCATTGCAGCCTAAAAGTGAGAAGTGTATATTTGTTGGTTATTCTGAATATGTCAAAGGTTATAGACTTCTTCAACTACATTGTAATGAAATTATTATTAGAAGAGATGTTAAATTTGATGAAAATCTCTTGGCCTACGAGCCTAATTCGGCGATTGTGCCTTATTTGACCTGCAAGCCATCTTCGAAGTTTGTGCCTTCTTTGGCCTGTGAGCTATCTTCGGCGTTTTTGCCTTCTTCTATACCTATTTTGGTTTCTTCTTCAGATGATGACAGTGAGGATGAAAATCCACCTATGCCTGCTCACCTTCCTCTAGATGAGTCCTTTGAACCTGAACCAGCACCAGTTCCACCGCTTCCTAGATGGGTCTTTTCAACACGAGAAGCAGTTGGTGGTCTTGTCGATGATCTTTCAGATCAGCATTGAACATGTTCACAGTTCCACCAAGCCTCTTCTCTTTTGGCTCAAGTTTCAGAGACTCGTGATCTAAAGACATTTGTAGAAGCTTCAAGTCATCCAGATTGGGATACAACAATGAATGAAGAGTATTGTTCTTTAATGGCGAACGATACTTGGGATCTTGTACCTCTTCCAAAAGGAAGAAAACTTGTCAAATGTAAATGGGTCTACAGAACTAAGTATGCATCATATAGAAGTGTTGAAAGACACAAGTCTTGGTTAGTTTCCAAATGATTTTCCCAAGTTGAAGGAATTGACTATAATGAAACCTTTTCCCCTATAGCCAAAATGAATTCCATCCACCTTGTTCTTGCCCTTGCTGCCTCACATAAATGGGAGGTCCATCAAATGGATGTTAAATACGACTTCTTGCATGGAGATTTGCAAGAAGAAACCTACATGGAACAACCTCCTGGATATGTCTAGAATGACTCTATCCTTGTTTGTCTCCTTAAGAAATCTCTGTATGGTCTTAAGCAAGCTCCCCGAGCTTGGTATGCCAAAATGGACAAATTTCGTATTGACATTGGATTATCTAGGTGCCATTCTGATTCTAATGTCTATACCAAGAAAGTAGAAATCCATCTCATAATCCTTGTCCTTTATGTTGATGACCTTATCCTTACTGGTAGTGACTCAAAACTTTTAAACCATGTGAAAACTAGCCTGAAGAAGAAATTTGAAATGACAAACTTAGGATTTTTTCACTATTTCCTTGGCCTCCAAGTTTTTCAAACCAATGAAGGAATTTTTATTTCCCAGTCTAAGTATGTTTGTGAGCTTCTTTGTCGCTTTCACATGGACGATTGTTAACCAGCCCCTTCTCCATTCTACTCTGGAGTCAAGCTAGCTGCCACTTGTACTTCTCCCGAAGTTGATGCCACCTTGTATCGTCAGTTAGTTGGTAGCCTCTTATACTTGACTCATACCCATCCTGATCTTTCCTTTTTTGTTGTTCTTGTTTCCTTGTATATGCAAACACCCCATGAAATCCATTGGAAAGCATCCAAAAGGACACTTTGGTATGTCCGGGTTACAGTTCAGTTCGGGATAAATTACAGTTCATGGGGGACTCCTTTATTGGTTGGTTTCACTAATTCAGATTGGGCCGACAACCCTGATGATCAGAAGTCTACTGCAGGTTATGTTTTTAGCATTGGTTCAAGACCTGTCACTTTGACCTATGAGAAACAACAGGCTATTGAACTTTCTTTAGTAGAAGCAAAGTACCGAGCAATGGTAAATACAAGTCAAGAAGCATTCTGGCTTTGACAGATCCTTTCAAAGTTTGGATTCCAGCAGTAGCATCCAACCAGCCTTTGGTGCAACAATCAGAGTGCCATCAAGCTCACCAAAGACCCAGTTCAACATTAGCGCAACAAACACATTGAGATACACATGCACTTCATCAGAAATCACATTCATGATCAAGTTATTGAAGTGCTCTTTTTCCCTACAGAAGATCAAGTTGTAGACATTTTCACAAAGTCTCTTATAGAAGTGAAGTTTCCCAAAATTTGATCTATGTTAGGAGTTCAGGAAGTTGTCATTAAGGGGGGATAGGATCTAATGCCTCCTTCCTTCTCCTATTGTGTCACTATTGTAAATACTTCAATCCTATCCCAAGTTGTTCTTAAGGGGGGATGTTAGGATATTTAGACACTTAGGAGTTAGTTAACATATACTTGTTCTAATGTGTCATTAGGTAAAAGTGTGTTTCTTAGTGTATTTCTTTAGTATGCATTAGTATGAATTTGTAGTTAGGAAATTTGATAGTCACGATATGTTCCCGACATAGAGTGATCTAACGGTTCATATTCTCCTTGATCTTAACGGCGATTGATCCATGGCTTAGCACCCGATTGGTCCATGATATCTATTTAAAGAGCATGGAGGGTCATTTGTCGATGCTTGATTGTGAGAAACTCTCTTGTAAAATCTCTTTGTAATATTTTTCTTTTGCATTAATAAACTACTCCAAGTGGTCGCGTTGGTTGGGGTCGTGGATGTTTCCCCATAGGGGTTTTACCATGTCAAAACATCAGTGTGTTGATATTTTATCTGTTGGTGTGAGTGGTTATTGAAGGTTTTCTTCCTCTATTGGAATACCTATGTTGTCGAACAATAACCTCCCAGTTTTCATGGATTAAATTACTTAGAGGAATTTCTGACAAAATATGAAGAGGAAGTGTTAGAAAATCATAGGCTCTTAGCCCTAGATATTTCACTCAAGGAAATGCATGTAATATGGTGGGGTGAGCACAAATAAACAATTCAAGATTAGTATCAATGTAAATGACTACTACGCATTAGATTTGTCGCAGAACCAGGGAACAATATAGTCCAAAAGTATGATGGGAAAGGCACACCAATTGAACACTTGGAGAAGTGTAGAACACATTGAAGGATGATACCACTAGAGGAATGGCCTCATCACTTTATCCATACATTGGAAGGAATCCCAAGGAACTAGTATATAGACCAGGAGATGCGCAGAGGAACTACAAAATGGACAGGATTACAATAGAATTTTGTAGTGACTTTCTCATTTGAACACGAGAACCCCAACATTGATTTAGTGTTAAAGCTTATACGAGGCGATGAACCAGAAGTTGAAATCATAACAAAATATCAACAACTAAACAGAAATACAACCAAAGAACTACTTTCATGCTATCATGTTGAAGAGGAAGCACCATATGAAGATGATCCACGCAACATTTAGATTACAGAAATTGAGGGAGAAAGAGAGACGGAAGGTCCATCTCTGGAGTTAGAAGTATTTGCTACACCAATCAAAGTTAAAAAAATCAACATTGGAACAAATGACAACCCTAAAATTGCAAGTATTGGAGACTATTATGATGAGCAAATAATAGAAAGAATAATGGAGTTATTGCGCGGATACAGTGACCTATTCCCAATGACCTTTACAGAGATGAAAGACATAATAGGGGAGCTAGGTGATATGAAGATACTCATCAAACCTAAGGTGAGACCTGTCAGGAAGAGACCCTACATATTGAATCCAGTGTATAAGCAGAAAGTAAAAGCAGAAATTGATCGAATGTTGGCAGTTGGTATCATAGAACCAGTAGATGAATCTGAATGGATAAGTCCCATGGTAGTCCAAGAAAAGAAACAAGGGGGGATAAGTATTTGTGTATATCTGAGGAAACTCAATGATGCTTTCTTGCATGACCCTTTCCCTACCCCTTTTACATATGAGGTCTTAGAGAATGTGGGAGGCCAAGAAGCATATTCATTTACAAATGGATTCTCAGGTTACCATCAAATCAAAATAGCTCTAGAGGACAGGTATAAGACTAATTTTGCTACAGAATGTGGATCCTACCAATATATAGTCATGCCATTTGGGTTGAAGAATGCACCAAACCATATTTTCAAGAGTAGTCATAGCTGCTTTTAAGGAATTCATACATCAATTTCTAGAAGTATATTTGGATGACTGGACTATATATAGTCTATTAAAGGACCATGTATAAGTGTTGAGACTCATGTTGGAAAGATGTAGGCAATGTCAGATCTCATTAAACATTAAGAAATTCATTTTCGGTACACCTTTTGGAATATTGTTGGAACATTTAGTGTGTAAAAAAGGTTTACTAGTGGACCCTACTAATATTGTAGTCATTGTAAATTTACCACAACCACCACAACCAAAGTCAGTATGTCAGTTAAGAGCAACATGGGGACATACAGATTACTACAGGAAATTTATAAATGGGTATGCACATATTACAACACCAATGGAAAAATAGTTAAAGAAGGACACCAGATTTCAGTGGAATGAGGATTTTCAGCAAGGACTGGACACTCTGAAGGAAAATATGGTAACAACATCTATACTAGTATTCCCAGATTGGGAAAATACATTTCATGTGCATGTAGATGCATCAGCCATAGCACTTGGAGAAATTTTGGTGCATCCAGGAGCAAGGTACTTATACCATCCTATAGCCTTTGCAAGCAGAAAGTTATCAGAATCAGACCAGAATTACAACACCACATAAACAGAAGGCCTAGCCATGGTATATGCACTTCAAAAATTCAAGTATTGTTTACTAGGTAAACACTTTAAAATTTTTATAGACCATTCTGCCCTCAAATATCTATTCAAAAAGCCAGTGTTGGGGAGGAGGATATGTAGATGTCTATTGCTATTTCAAGAATTTGATTTTGAAGTGATAGTCAAACTAGGGAAGTTGAATGCAGGACTTGATCACCTGTCAAGGGTAACTAATGGAGAAGAACCTACTAACTTGGAAGACAAATTATCTAATGCACAATTATTTTCAGTACAAGCAGTTGATGAATACTTTGTTGATATTACTGAATACTTAAGCACAGGGGTTGTGCCACAAGACTTTAGCACTACGTAGAAGAAAAATCTGGTTGTCAGAGTTGTAGACTACAAACTCATTGCATGACATTTATATAAGATGGGCGCATATAGCATTTTGAGAAGGTGTGTATTGGAACATGAACAATCCATAATTTTTGTAGAAGCTCATGAAGGTATAGCTAGAAGACACAATGCAGGTAAAGCTACCGCGTAGAAGGTATTGCGTGTAGGAATATGGTGGCCAACAGTCCATAAAGATGCCAAGGAATATTTCCAGCAATGTGATGTCTGTCAGAGGGTTGGAAAACCCAACAGAATGGATGAGATGCCTCTAAGACCACAAGTGACTCTGTAGTTATTTGAAAAATGGGAAATAGACTTTGTGGGACCTATTAATCCACCAACAAAAAGGTCAAGATCTAGATATACCATTACTGTGACTTAATACTTAACAACATGGTCAAAAGCAGCACCAATAAAATACGATAGTACAGAGACAACAACACACTTCTTTTTTGAGCAAGTGATCACCAGATTTGGATGTCACAGGATTCTGATGAGTGGCCAAGGCACTCATTTTTTCAATAATACCATCAGGGCTATGACTGAGGAGTTTGAAGTCTATCACTAGAAGAGTACACCATATCATCCTCAAGCAAATGGAACAGTAGAAGCCTTCAGTAAGATTTTGGAAAATGCTTTGACAAAGATCTGCAATGTCAACAGAGATGATTGGAACTTGAAAATACCAGCAGTATTATGGGCATACAGGACCACATGTAAGAATTTGACAGGAAAGACACCATTCATATTGATGTATGGGCAGGAAGCAGTGGTGCCATTAGAATTTTTGGTACCCAATATGCGCATAGCAGGAATTACAAACATGACAGAAAGAGGTGCAGTACAGGAGATGCTAATTCAACTAATGGAAATGGAAGAGGACAATATTCTGGAAGGATTTCACTAGGAAGTATAGAAAGCAAGAGATAAATCCTGGCATGATAGACATATTAAAAAGAAGATTTTTAAGGAAGGAGACCTAGTTCTACTCTATGACAATAAATTTTTCCAACATCCTGGTAAGTTTAGAATGCATTGGATAGGGCCATATGAAGTAAAGATTGTCAAAAATGGGGGATCTGTGCAGCTTAAAGACTTGGGAGGAACAGAACTGAAAGGCATGATCAACGATAGTTGACTGAAACTATAGACGGACAGTCGACCTACTAATTCCTAAAAAGTTACAGCGCAATAAGAAATTCATGTATATAGTGTACTATAGTATATTTTAGGAAAGAAAATGTTGATTATTTGGGTTGGTTGTTATTTATGTCAACCCTTGAATAAATTATGGTAGCACAAAGGCTTGGGTAATGGACCCAAGTTTGTTTGATGTATAATGGTATGAGTTTTAATATGTTTGAAGGTAATACTATTCTAGATGGATAGTATATGTCATGCCATTTCCAGTGGTATGTGGAACGCCACAAAATCTCTCACAGTTAGAGATTTATTGCCATGTGAAGTTGGAGAACCCTCATGAGTCATCTAGAAGCCCCAAAAGGTCAAAGTAGTCAAAGTGGTTGCAAAGAAAAAATTATTTAATTAATAAATTTAATGGAGGAATTACTAAGTGGACAAATGATTAGAAGTGGGTTAGCCCTAAAATAAAGAAAGTGGTTTAAGATGGTTAGAAGGTAACCCCTTGAGGAAGCTACATAAAAGTATAAATAAGAGGCATTGGTCTCTCATTAATCACACTTGAGAATCTTGAATATCTACAAGTGACTGAGGTAAATAAATGATATCTAAGGAGAATTTCAAAGGGAAGGTGAAGTAAAGAAGGCCGAAATTCAAGGGAGGATAAATTCTTTTGATGATGCTTTCTAAGGTATGTTATTTACAAATCATCTCACCATTTTCGCAATAATTTTTTTTCTAGAATGATTCAGACCACGAAATATGGAGACCATTGAGGAAACATATCCAAGAATTTGTGATAACAATTTAATCTTGTGGGTTCTTGTATTTTTGGAGGTACACTCCGTGGAAAATAGGGTTTGTGGCTAGTCCTGAAACTAGTCTAAAATAGGTTTTTCGGGTAAAAACGTCATAAATTCTTCATAACTGATACAAATTCAATAATACCAAATGTATTGGTTAGAGTACAGTCTATAGTATGTTTTGTACCATTTTTAGATCTATACAGAAAATATTATGTGCGGGGAATTCTCTACAATTTCGATCTCTAGAATAAACCAGAATTAAGCAAGGTATGCCATTTTTGCTCTAACTCCTTTTCTGGGAGGTTCCAAGAAGTGAAACCTGGAGAAATTGCAGACACACTAAACAACATTGTGTATTATTTTTATACCTTTATTCATTACAGGTACATATTTATGATTATTGCAAGTTAGGGTTGTTGACTAATTCAAAACTAGTCATGTGAGACTAAAGTAAAATTTGATGAAAATGTTAGTCTCTTGTTAAGGAAGGTTTGCAGGTATGTGATCATATACACTAGGTCTATTACAGAGTTACAAATCATATTTGGATGATGAAATTGATGAGAGATTTTTGTTGAGTTTGAGGTGCAGCTTGATGCATGGTTCAGGTTGTTTGGTGCAGGTTGATTGGTACAGGTTTACATCAGTATATCTCATAGTGATAGTGTGACAATGGTTTCATCATTCTAATTCTACGTCAGGTCAGTTGGATGGGAAAAGGACAGGTGGTTGTAGCCACCTTCTAGTTGTAGCCAGAGAACATAGGGGGTTGTAGCCTCCTTCTAGTTGTAGTCAGAGAATTAGGGAGTTGGAGCTTTCCTTAGATTGTAGCCTAAGAAACTAGGAGGTTGGAGCCTCCTTCTAGTTGCAGTTGGAAAACAAAGGAAGTTGGTGCTTCCAATGAACGTAATTCTTAAATACATATAAGAAAAACCATTCCATGGTTTTCTCTCACTTTGGGTTTCCACATAAAAACATAGGTGTATTGTGTATGTGTATGATTACTCATTTTTTCATTATTTATTTACTCTGCAATTATTGGATGATAATGCTACACAGGGATGATTTTAGGGGCTAAATTTCGCTCATGGGCTAATTTTCCATGGTTTTTTCAAAAAAAAGATTCGCTTTTCTAAAAATAATTTGCCCAAATTCTATAGGATAAAATTATTTTACCTTTCCCCCGGATGGGGTGATAGTGCGTGCAACGCGGTGTTCGGAGAATGAGGGAAGCAGCCACCAGGACACGGGGGCACGTGAAGGCCCCGTGCCACCCTCCTCGTAATTTATTCAACCTGCAACACAAAGCACACGAGCATTAATGCAAACATTTATTCAAGAATTTATCCAAGCGTCCCTCCCCTCCGATTTTTTCGATATAGCTGGGATGGCAAGGCCGCGTAATTGTTTTTGTTTTTGTTATCTTCCCGCAGAGCTTGCTCTGCTTTTGCAATGGTGTGATTTGGCTCATAGAGTTTTCGGGACCGAGATCAGCTCTGCGTCTTCCCTGACCCATCGTCCTCGTTTTGCGCTTGGGATTGTTTCTGTTCGCAGACTGGGTTGGACAATGACACGTCCAAGGGGACGACCCCGACGGGGCTCGACCTGGAAGCCCCGACGCCCTTCTCTCTCCCCTTCAGATTCACCATCCATCACCTCCTCCTCCCAGCGCCACCCTGGACATCCTTCAGCTCACTCTCGCGGCAGGTTTAATGTGCAATCTACTAGCAGAGCCCTGGCGCCCAGTTTATCTAGCCCTCCCCAGCGCCCTGCACGTAGTCCCTCCAACTCGACGTCTGACCCAGACTCCCACTCTCTGCATGCTTCTCGTGGGACTGGGCCTCTTCCCCGCAGCTCCTTCACTAACATCCAGCTGTGGGACAGCATGATGACTCTCTATGATCTTGTATTTGAAATTCGCCAGGAAGTGGACGATCTCAATTTTCGCATACAGGACACCGGAGCCAAGGTAGATACTTTTCTTCAGACTCTATCCTCTCTGAAGAGCGCACTTACCCCTAGCTCAGATGAAGATGATCCAATGGAGATGCCGGCCGAGGAAAAGGACGACGATGCAGAGTTGGGGTCAGACGTAGCACCCCAAGCAGCTCCGGGGGCAGTGACAGATGCTAACCGCAAAGGCGCAAACGAGGCTATGGACGAAGAGGAACAGGAGCGCAACTGGACAACCCCGCCAGGTGTCTAAACAGTTGATCCTGCTCTGTTATGTTACAGATGGTCAGTAGTTTTTTGAGACTCATCCCTTCTCACCAGTTTAAGGGTGATATAGTTGTTGTTTCTAGTTTCAAACGCTAGACATTATATTTTGTTAAGTTTCGAACTGCATGGGTACAGGGACTGGTTTCCCCTCTGTTGGGGCAGTCTTCTGGCTCAGCTTGACTCTCTTTGTACTATGTCTTAAAACTCTGTCTCTAGAAGGCTTCTAATATACATATATCTTACTTTAAAAAAAAAAAATTTATTTTACCTTAAAAATCGCCAAAATTTTATACAAACTATATAGAATCCTTAGAAATTTGAATATTTTTACAAAAATATTTCCAAACATTTATAGTTGGCATATGATGGATTACTAAGATTCACCAAGGTTTCTACATTTTAAAATAAAATTTCATCCTTAAAATCATCCCTGATGCTACATTGATATAACACTTGCATTTTATGGTTAAAAGGGATTAGATTGTTCTATTACTGATTCACCCCACCCACCCCACTCTCAGTAATCCAACAATTAACTCATAAAAAGGAAGACAAAAGTAGAAAAAGAATAAAAAGTAAGACAAAAGTAGAAAAAGAGCAAAAAGGAAGAAAAAAAAGTAGAAAAAGAAAGAAAATACAAAATAATGGGAAATATCATGCGCAACAGATAGTGGAAACAATGCGAAAAAAAAAAGTGATCACGCGCAACATATGGTTGACAGGAAACAAACACTACACACTAAGGGAAAAGTCACAACAGAAATGTACGACGCACCGAAAAATTGCAGCGCACCAGAAAACGGGCCAATGGTCAGAAAAGTAAAAACTGGTCATCGGGGTAAAATGGTGCGAATTGGGCATTTATGAAACTGAACGAAGCATACTCGAAAATATTTAACACATTAATAACCATCAAAGAATCTTCTCCGAGAATATTCAAGACATTTAGGACGCCCTATATATAATGGAAACGTGAAACAAATGAGACATATTGTGAATTTACAAACCCGCGAAGCTAAAGAGAACGAAGAAGAGAGGCAAACATGCAAGTTCAGAGATCGTAGCAGCCAAATATCAATCGGGGAAGGAAGAATTGCCCATGATTGCACCTCCAAAGTGTAAATTCTAACCTTGTACAATATCTACTGCAAATCAATATTCAGAAAAGAACAGAAAAGATACAATGGCAAATACAAACATTACATAGAGATTTTTCACCTGGAAACCCAAACCGGGAAAACCAACATATATTATATTGATACATTGTTTTTACACTGTTTACAATACAATATACATATAGGAGCCAACAGCATCCAAAACCCTAACCCAATGACCTGGATTAGTCCAAAACCCTAATTCCTTAACCGGAAATAGAAAACCATCGGCAAAAAACCATGTGCCAAAAAACCACCTAATATCACGTGGTCTCGGAAATATGTCGTCCCGAAAATATGTCGGCCCGGCGAAAATATGTCGGCCCAAAACCAGCAAGAATATGTCGGCCCAAAAAAAAAAAATTCGGGGGCGCTACCCCCGAACCTCCGAGCGGGGGGCTCCGCCCCTCTGCACCCCCCGAGGGGGGCCCTAGCGACCCCCCCTCTAACCCCCCTGCGCGCCCGGCGCAGGTGCTCAAACACTACTACTCGTGCAAATAATATAACACATACCCAACATTCTCCCACTTGTTGTTTTCTTTGCACACAGGGGGTTACAGGGTTACATAGTCAACAATGCCCATGGATCCTCTACACCAAGAGAACTTCTCAGTGCTCACAGATTTTGTTAATGAATCTGCAACATTCTTCAAAGTGTCCACCTTCATCAGTGATACTTTCTTTTCTTCAATCATGTCTCTCACAAAGTGATATTGAACATCAATGTGCTTTGTCTTTGAATGATAAACAGGGTTCTTCGCCAATAAAATTGCACTCTGACTGTCACACTCTATCCTTACAGCTTCTTGTACCAACCCAATACCTGAACACAATCTTTGTAACCATACTGCTTCCTTACTTGCATGAGTGGCTGCCATGTATTCAGATTTTGTAGTCGAAAGTGCCACTACAGCCTGTCTTTTGCTCATCCAACTTATTGCTCCTCCAAACAGGTTAAACACATACCCACTTGTAGATCTCCTACGATCCAAATCTCCAGCCCAGTCTGCATCCACAAATCCATGTATATCAACCACTCTGTCCAATCCTGGTCTTCCTTCGTAGCACAATCCATAGCTAGCAGTGCCACGCAAATACCTGAAAACTCTTTTTACTGTTGTCCAATGCTCCTTCCCTAGTTTTGATATATACCTGCTCAAAACTCCCACTGCATGTGCAATGTCTGGTCTAGTACAGACCATC
>JASDQU010100930.1:265633-286376 GCA_032191745.1 Picea mariana | reverse complement strand
TCAGGAATAGTTTATTTACCAGGGACTTAGACTGATACAACTTCCCCAACTTTTCCCATAAATCTTTGGTTGTAGCTTCCTCTGACACATTCAGTAATACTGAATCGGAGAGACACATTCGAATTGTGCTCTTTGCCTTCCGATCCGTCTTTTTCCAGTCATCTGCAAAAGTTCCTGTAGGTGTCGTACCTAGATCTACCGCGATCCACTGATCTCTGTCCACCAAAAGATCTTCCATCTTGAGCTTCCACAGCTCAAAGCTTTTCCATTAAACTTCTCGATCTCCATCTTCGAATTTCTTGCCATTTCTTTTCACCTGAAAAACAATACCGCAGATCTCCCACTGTAACAAGGCTTATCACAGTCCCGAGCCAAACCCTTGACGACAAAGGCGTCCCCCTGAAGCCAATAAATCTCTAATACCAAATGTAAATTCTAACCTTGTACAATATCTACTGCAAATCGATATTCAGAAAAGAACAGAAAAGATACAATGGAAAATACAAACATTACACAAAGATTTTTCACCTGGAAACCCAAACCGGGAAAACCAGCATATATTATATTGATACATTGTTTTTATACTGTTTACAATACAATATACATATAGGAGCCAGCGGCATCCAAAACCCTAACCCAATGACCTGGATTATTCCAAAACCCTAATTCCTTAACCGGAAATAGAAAACCATCGGCAAAAAACCATGTGTCGAAAAACCACCTAATATCACGTGGTCCCAGAAATATGTCGTCCCGGAAATATGTCGGCCCGACGAAAATATGTCGGCCCGACATATTTCAAACAACATGAAAAACATGCAGTATCCACAGGCCATCGCAGGAAAGAACATAGGCGGAGCAAGAGTTTACACAGATAGAGGGAATCGTCGATGTCGAGGCAATTCCTTCTCCACAGGTCGAACTAGTGAGCGCCACACTGGTATAAGAAGAAGAGTAGGCCCAAAAGACGATTGGGTTGGATATCGACTCGCACGATAGTGTGCAAGGCCATAACCCATTAACCACAGGGTCGGGCAGGCAACCCACAACAACCTTCTAGGGCTGAAGCAGCCCACAAAATAAATGGCGGCCACAGAAAAAGAACAGAGTTTGACGGACCAAGGCCACAACCTATGGTGGGGTCTGTGAAGCATGAGGAAGTGCAACTCGAAGATATCACGAGGAAACTATAGTCAAACTGGGAAGAAGAACCAGAGGCTGGGATATCTGGCGCACTAGCACAAAGAAAGGGGAAACAACCCATCGCAAGGTCCCCATGCACGTATCATGATGCCTCGATCATTTTATCATGCATTCCAAAGGGAGTGCAGGCCACACCAAGTCTAATAGGTTGCGTTGAAAGGATAAGATACGCAGACCATGATGTGTATGGCACTAGAAAATTCCTATAATTTTCACATCAAGTGTATATGGAGAGATTGGGAACAGAGCCATTAGGAGATCCAGTACTACAGCCAAAGCAATGGGAGGCAGGCTTGGCAAACACAAGGATTCTGAATTTGTTGTAGATTCCTCACTTCGGAGGAGGGAAATATGAGAACAATTGCTTCAAGAAGTTGTTGGCAGTCCTCCATGGAGGATTTTTATGATTGGAAGAACCAGTCTCAATCGACATGGAGCTAATTTCATTCATCACAGGCCTACCATCAAATGACAAGAAGCTCGCGTAGTACCTAGATGACAAAACCAAGGAAAAGGCCCTCGTATAAGAGATGAAGAAGACTTATGGAACAGAAAGGGGATCGTGCGGCATAATTATAAAGCAGATCAGTGACGCAACCACCAGGATGGAAACAAAATTGATGGCATGCAAACTACTTCGCAAATGTCGCAAAGAGGCGGTCCCTACAAGGGTTTTAGTAGCAGCAACACAATGCGCAAACGTCACCATGCTTAGTTGGGCCCCATACTTACTGAAAATATTCCTAGATGATTGTAAGGACGCACAGGACTTGGGAATAGAGTTCCACTACTCCTTGCTAATGATATTGATAGCGTTAATTGGCTGGAAAGAGCCTCCCTACTCATATTTCTGCGACAAAGTAGGACGATGTCGCGTAGCATGGTACAAGTCAATGGGAAGCTCTTAAGATTCCATGCGAAAAAGTGGCAACAAAACATGTGAATCCAAGCACGCAGGGATCTAGAGAAATAATGGCTACAACTTCGATTATGCATCAATACAAAGGAAGTTGAAACGGTAATGAGAGACTGACATAATGACTTGAATATCCTAGTCATCACCAAAAACATGCTAAAGGGAAAAGAAGTGGAAGCAGGGTCATCCAAGACATCTGCAAGGGGTAGTGTCGCGCCCAAGACACCAACACAACAAGTGAAGCTCGGTCAAAATACATCACAATAGAAGAAGGGTAGCACCCCAAAGAAGGATGCACAAATAGGAAAGAAGGAAAAAGCCCCAGCGCAGGAAGAACAAGAAAGGGGGGACACAACAACGTAGGAAACTCCATCGGTAGCTACTCCGTAAGAGATGGGGCCACCCAAAAGGATAATCATACATACAGGTGGGCCGCACAAGAAGGCCAAGGCCCATAAACAAATCCCAGAATACACAATTACTGAGGATGATGTCGATCTTGTAGTAGAGAGGGTATAGGACCGTGCATTGGACGAGTTCGAAGAGGTCAAGAACCAAAGAGGAAGGATAAGGAACAAGTTGGACGATATTAAGAAGGTCTTGTAAAAGATACAAACGGTGTAGAGGAAGGAAAGGGGAACAAAACCAATCTCACGAGCGACATAATAAAACGATAGGAGAGCATAGAACGAAGAAGACACCATCCAGATCGTAGTGCAAGCAAGTCCTAGTTTCAGGTTAACAATAGATATCTTGCAGTTCGACAAGGCCATAACATAGACGCCACTTAAAGACCTAGTGCAATTACAGTTGGTATTGGCTAAAATACCAACAAAGGCATTGTACAAACTACAAGCCAGTGTCGCACAGGAAGTGTAATCGCAAGTTAGAACAGACACGATGGAATTGTAAGAAACCAAAAATGGAAAGGATGCCCTAGAACTAGTGGTAGAGCAGGTCAATATGGAGACATAAGAGGAGAAGCAACGTGCAAATAAATTAGAACAGAATTTGAAGGAAGTCTTCACAAGAATTCCAGATAGTGCGCAGGCAACCACGAGCAGTGATGAAGAACATATTCAAATCATTGCACAAATTCTCAAAGACTACAAAAAGGAGATTGAGGATCTCAAAGAAAATTTAACACCCACCACCCCTCTCGAATTCATAGCTGAAAGGGAACAACAAGCATCTTTGCAAGAGGAATCGATGGAAAAATAAGCGAAAAAGGTCACAGAACTTTTTGACAGGACCGCACAACTATGGACGACGTTGGAGGAAGATGACAGGGTCCAACAACTAGACCATCAAGAGGAGGAGACCAGCACTTCAATCCAGGAGCTAAAGCAGTGAAAAAATTCCATGAACATTACAGAGTGGTTGAAGGCGCGCAGGAGATGAAGACCTTGCAGACAGGATTGAAGACTACTCAGAATAACAAGCAGGTCGGGCAGGCCCAGTTAGAACCTCTCCAAGAGCAAGCATCGCAAATAATTGTGGAACTGGAGGAGGAAAATACAAGAATGGATTAGGATCATGTCAAGAGTGCAAAGTCTCTCAAGGAACATATCACAACACAGAGGGTAGAAGAGCTTACAGGTAAAGTTGTGCAAGTTAGAGAAAAATGGGAAGAATTAGAAGGAAAATTTCACAGTTTGGCAAAGGTTGTTCAGAAAACACACACCACCTGAGTGGCTCAGGACGAGCCACATGTCAGTATTGGGGGCCTGTTGGGTGCAGGAATATTTTGAGAAAGGAAGTCTATTCTAGACGCAGACCTAATTATGGAGAAGGATCTGTTTGGAGGAAAGACATATTTTTGTAAAGGAAGACCTAATTTTGGAGCACGCGCAACAAATGGCAAGAAAGCAGCATGCAGGAAAAGAAGGAAAAGAAGCATGCAAGAGGAAAAGAAACGTGGAAAGTAGGCAGGAAAGCCTAACCATGATAGGTTTAGGGTTTTTGTTAAGGATTGTGACGGCTATAATCTTATAAATAGTATAAATAAAGACCTAGGAGGACTAGAGAGGGTGGTTGTTATTTTTGGTTGGTTGTAGTAGAAGATGATCTATGTTGTCAAGTATAATAAGTCATGTAGAAGAGTTGAATAGGCGAGTCCTTGAGGGTTAGGTCATGGGATGAGGATCCTGGTGTGATCTAGTCCACCTCATAAAGGATTATTTCCTTGATCTTGATTGTATTACTGATATGTAATGCGCGCAATGCAATATTTTGCAACAGATTAAATAAAAGAGAAGAGAAGCCAGTTCTTTGTGGACGTAGCTCTAGGAGGGGGTGAACCACGATAAAACTTGTGTTATGTGTGATGTTCATTGAGCATTTACTTTCTGTTAATGATTATCTTATGACTGAATGATTAACTAGGTGTATTAGCATGCATGCATAAAGCTAAAGATGAATGAATCCTAGAAAGACTTAAATCAAGAACAAGGTTAATGCATGAAGAAGGAAGAACACCACCACAGATCCCCACTCATTCCTAGACTGCAAACACATGGGTATTGCAGTCACCCATAAAGCTATCTTGCGTGATACTATATTGTGCACCCTATGCACAATGTTGCCTTCTGGTTTACGAGGAGGGCCTATAGTTTTAGAGGGTTTTATTGGAAACTTTTTGAGATCCGAACCTAGGTCAACCCAAGAAGAAATAAGAAGAGAAAGAACAAACCAACAATGTCACTACAAGGTTTCACACATCAAGGATGGTTCTTGGGGCCCTTGACATGGTGCAAGGAGGAACATTAGTGTCTTAATGGATAAAAGACAATTATGTGGCTATGGACTATGCACACAATCCCAGATAAAGACACTCTAAAGGGCTTCTTTTTCCTACAAGTGTCACAGGGAAAAAATTACAAGGCACTTTTTCACACTAAGGATGGTTCTTGATTCCTTGGACATGGTCTAAGAAAGAACACCAATGTATTGTGGAATGCACATTGTCCTAAACCACCCCACATACCTTGTAAAGGGAATCTTTGGCTTACAAGTGGCACATGGTTTCCATTGTATTGGGGGTAGCTATCAAGGCCCTAGACATCCTATGAGGATGAACTCTAGCATCTTAGGTCCTAAAAGAGGATTTTGTAGCACCAAATGGACCATTCACGTGGTTTTTAACTACCACACAAGACTTATACTTAAGGAAATATGTTCCCTATAGGTGTCATATGGGTTCCATTTCAAGGTTTTTCACATTGAATATGGTTCTTATGGTCATGGATTTTTTCCAATCAAATAGGATGATCATAAATGACATGTTTCCTTGTATTTTTTTATATTTTGAGTAGTAATGTTGGTTGTAGGAGTGCTACTACAAAATGTTACAACCTAATGCAAAACACTTCATCCAGCTACAAAATGCAACAGGTTGATATTGGGGGCATACCACTTAATGAAAATATGTTGAAGAACCTTGTGGTTGTTTCAAAACCGTAAGAAGGCACTATGGAAACTTACTTGATGTTACAGAACCAACAACATGCATTGTTATGGAATGTGGTTCCACTCATTTTGGCATGTGATAAGTAATGGTAGTATATGGAACATATGGGGAAATATTAAAGACTCCTATATCATTTTAACACCAGAAAACAATATTCTTAGTATTATGTTTCTCATGGTTATTAAATGTATGAGGATCCAAGCAAGTTGTATAAACCAACTCATTATGGAGTTGGTTTAATTTAGAATCATTTTATTAAATTGTTAGAAGTATTAATAAGAAGCATTTATATTCTCATGTTTATATTTATCTATCTACCAGATGTTATAAATAAGTGGTTGTAAGACCAAGCTAGGAGAAGGTTAGGCTAGAGATTGTTATGAAGTGGAGATTTTTTTATATATAGAGCGCTCTTTCAGACTTGGTGATTTACATATATGGTTTAATAATAAGAAGCAAATTTTAGTTCATTTCATCTATGTGTTTCTTATGTATGTCATATATTACCTTTTAAGTTTTGATTAAGTACAATAATATTTTATAGTTAGTTACAGAGAGTTCAATAACCTTGCTTTGTCAAGTTAAGGCCCACTTGAACGAAGCAGGAGGTTCATTGATACCCTCTCTATTGTATTAGTAGATGTAGGTTGTGTTTATTGCAATAGAAACTGATTGTTGTAGGTTTTGATGTAGGATCTATTTTCTGCAGTTAATTACATATTTCATTTACATTTTGGCTTGATGTAAGTCTAACTATTTTCTTTGTTTTCATGGATTGTTTCTAATCTAAGATGAGAAATGACATATTTCTTAGACTTGTTTGGTTTTTGTGTACAAATATTAGTTGTAGGAGTGTTGTTGCAAAACACTACAACCTACTATGAAACACTCCACAATTTGCAATAGAACACTACAGCTCATTACAAAACACTCCATGATTTGTTGCAAAACATTAAATCCTATTGTAGAATGCTACAACCTATTGCAAAACACTCTACAAATTGTTACATAACACTACAGCTCACTATAGAATGACTCTTTTGATACTTCAAATGGCCGTATATTTTTCATACAAAAATTATTTTCATGTCTTTTTTGAAGTGGAACTTTTTTAATATCTATTCATATTTACACTCTATTATTAAATAAACCGGACTTATGGGAGTTTTTTTCTTAGAAATTTCCCCTAAAAAATCAATTTTCAAGAATTTTAATCGATGGTTTTAAAAATTCACCCCTGAATATTGAATCCTCGAAACGTTTGGGGGAGCTTGCCATATATTGTTGCTAAAACGTGACTATTGGTGATCTTTCAAACAAGAACTATTGAATGGTAAATTCTCAAATTAAATAAGAAGGTTTTGTTAAAGAACCACCAAAGGCATTTTTAGTAGCAATCTATTAACACTTGCCCCTAAAAATATTTTATTAACAGTGGTTAGGGGATCATCAGTAGCCTAAACCACCTTTAAAAGGGTAGATTGTTGTAGTCTTACAACATGGTTTTCTTTTTTATTTATCATATCAATGAAACATGTCTTTTCTTTTGTTTAATGAAATTTTGGAAATTACCTAAACCTAAGAACAATTTGAAAATTCTTGGGAATTTACTTCCTATGAGACTGATATTGTAAGAACAAGAGGCTCTTTTAAGCGATAGAGGGGCTCCTTGGTAAAAATGGTTGAAGTAACCAAAATTTTCAAACTCTTGTACTCACTCCTTCTCAAGCTGATATTAAGCAAGTGTTCATGGGAAAATTCATCTAGAGGACTTGGGAATCCATTAAATCCAAGATCATCTAGAAAAGTGATACCCTGAAGTTTGGTTTTTCATATAATGAGCATTGTTTATAGTGGATTCAAGTGGTATTATGTGAATGGAATCCATTTGTTGAAACTTCCTAATTCTTAGCCAAGCAACTATATAAGAGAGGAATTCAAAGAGCACAAATCATTTTTACTCCCAAACCAGAGATTGAAAGGCTTGGCCTATTTTGAAAGTTGATTTTTTTTTTCCAATCCTAACACATTGATTTGGGAGCATGTTAAAATCCTTATCAATGATAATCCTTTATCAATTATTGTCATGTAATCCCAGTGATCTGGTGAAGATATTTTAGATGGAATTATATTGAGAGAGTAAGGAAATATCGCCCAACTGATAGTTATAAATGGTTTATTATAAAGAATGCCTTGACTATTAAACCTAATAAGCTTTGGAGGATAAAAAATAAATAAAATAATTAGATTTATAAGATTGATTCAATATGGAGACTATTTCTAGATCCCCATAAATTCTTCTTCTTTTGGTATCTAATTTTGGGTGGGATGGCTCTTGGGAAATTATTGAAATACTTAGGTATGCCTTTCTCAAAATTCGCTCATGTGGTAGAGATAATAATGTCAAACACTTCTTTTAGTATTGCAAGTTTCCAAGTCAAATTTGGATTGGACCTCTTAGTTCTTTTGTCAAGTCCTGCCCTCTCTCGTATCTTGGAAAATTGCATTATGAGGCGATTAGCTTCCTAGGTCATTGAGTTTAATGAAACGAGGTAACTTAGTAAGATTGATTATTTATCTGCTTTGAAAAATAAGAAATTGTGTCCTTTTTAAAAACGTGTATTACAACAAAATGTTTAGTCAATATGATGGGTCCTAATATGTACAACTACAAGGTGGAGATGAAAAATGGCCCATTTGATGTACTAAGCTACTGAGGTTTTACATTATAAACAAGGATCCCCTTGTCATTAACCCTCCTTCATCTTCAACCTAATCCTAATGGTTTGACGGATACCCTCACCATCAATCTAATCAAGAAGTGTATAAGCATAGAAAGAAGAAAAACAACTAACTTCACTCGAGTTCCTAAGATTAATAAGTACCTACATATGTCTCTCATCATCATTATATAAGCATAGAAGCATTCTAAACCTTGTAAAGGGGAAAATGATGGATAAAAGTAGATATTGGTGGATCCTAAACCTCCTATTGAATTTGAATTTTGAGACTAACCCCCATGATAAAGATTATCCCTCTCTTATTGTTGTATATTGTAATGTTTCAAGTTGGTGAAGTGGACATTTTATTATGTTGTTGCCACTATGTCTATGTCTATGTCTATGTCACCTTTATGTAAAAAAATTACCGTTTGAATGCTATATGAGTATGTTTTCTACTTAATGGATATGTTTTCTACTTGCACAATGACTGCAAGGTGTATTATCTCTTTTGCTTATTATGTTACTCTAAACCATTTGTTTTTTATAAAATACCATGCACGTGCGTTTTATGAGTAAATACTAAAAATAAAGTTATTATGGTTACTCTAATTTTTAATAAAATACCATGCACGTGCGTTTTATGAGTAAATATAAAGAGACATTTTATTTTTAAAAATAACATTGTTTTAAGTGTAATAAAATGTCAAATTATGTCATGCCTACATCATTTATATCACAAACTAAGTTGTACATAATGATGTCATGATATTTTTGATCACTCGTTTATATCGTAACTTACTACGTTATCCACATCAGTTTTATGTTGGTGAACATACACTCTTTTTTTGGTGAACCTCGGGACGCTGAAAGTTTTAGAGTAATCAGGAGGTGAGCGTCGCGTTTGGTTCTAGGGTTTTGAGGGTTGAGCAATATGGCTTTGCGGGCTCTGTGGTTAGGTTTTGCTAGCTGCATTTTTAGACGTTGATAGTTTTAGAGTAATCGGGAGGTGAGTGCCGCGTCTAGTGCTAAGGTTTTGAGGGTCAAGCAATTTGGCTTTGCCGACTCTGCGGCTAGGTTTCATTAGTTGCATCCCTGGTCTCCATGGTGAAGAGCAGGCGTAAGACCTTTACAGGGCGAGCGACCAAGGGTGGATCGAGTGATAGAGGAAGGCGGCGACGGAGGATCCGACTTTTGTGTTTCGGTGTGTTAATGCGTTGTGTGGACGCGTGAACCTTATGCAGTGGCGGTGGTTTCTCTGAGGCGACGTTTTGGGGCCGAGGCAGCTACTCAAGGCCGAGTTTTGGGACAGCTCCCCGAGCCTGCGTCCGCCAGATCTGGTGAGGCTCTGTTTGTGATTAGCGACGAAGTATTTGCAGAGGAGCTGGCTACGGTGTTTTGTTGCAGCCAGTTTCATGCTTCCTTTCGATTTTCTGGACCCTCTTGAACTCTTCCTCATTAGCTTAAAGAGGTTTTGGAACAGAGCTTTGAGGTCCATGGGGGGCGTGCGGTGTTTTGGTTAACACTTTGAGGTCCTTTGGGGGCGTGCAGTGTTGGGTATACACTTCGAGGTCTTTTGGGGGCGTGCGGCTTCTGGTTTAGCTTCTTTTCTAGTTTTTGTTGGGTTTTTGCCTTGTTTTGTAACTCTTTTTGCAGCTTGTGTGTTGGTTTTCTTCTCCGGTGTCTTTCTGGGGATGTATGGGTTTTGTTTATGAGCATGGTCATGAATTTTCTCCATCTGCTGGTCGAGAGACCACTATTGGTGCAAGATTCATTGTCAGTTTCGTCTCCTTTCGTTTTACTTTGTAACATCTCTTGACTAGAAAACAAATTATATTTATAATATAATTGAGAAATTTTCTCGTTGGAAAAATTTACTACATTATCTACAATATTGAGTAAACAAAAAAATATAAAACAAAGTAAAAAACACGATAATTAAATTAGTATGTAGCTACTCAAATTACTTAATACATATTATTTTCAATGATTAGTATTAAGATTAGATTCTTTAAATAGTTAATTTTCTCTTATTTTTAATTTCTACATTTCTTTATAAAAAAAATTAAATTTAATTGTGAAAATATAATTTCTACATTTCCTTATAATTTTTCTTTTTAAATTTAGTTGTGAAAATATTTTTTTTTATGGTATCAATAGTTTTAAGAGATATTTTCTTATTTATCTTCGAATGATTTAAGCAAAGAATATGTATTTTTAGTTCACCCATTTTTTATTTGAGTGACTTTTATTCCTATTTGAAGCAACGCTAGGGAGCGTCTCAATATTTAAGTTAATTAGCTTATGTTTGTAAGAGAAGTGCCTAATCATAACCTAATTCTTAATTCTTAACGAGTGGAAGCCTAGCCTTCAAGAAAAGGATTGAATATGGCATATTGTTTTTAATATTAAGATTATTAATTCTAATGCCTTTGAACTTGTTTGATTTTTTTCAAAGTGTTTTTTTAGAAATATTACAAACAAACATCAAAGTTCATAACTATATAAAATTATCAAAGTAACCATGTATATGAAAAAGGATTTTTTCTTTTTCAAATATAATTTTTTTTTACAATTGTTCTCAATATCAAAATATACTTTCTAATCTCCAAGATACTTCTTTAAACACTATAGTTGCAATTGAGCATGAAGATCAACTACAAGATATTTGTATGAAATAAATTTCTCTAAGATGTAATTATCATACACAAAATTAGGGAAGTGATTTTCCTAGATTTTATTATAAAAACCTTTGTCTTATAAGTGTTCATTGAAATTTTGGGGCTAACACAAAAATATTTGAGAATTATAACTTTGTTGTCAATATTAGATGGGTTATTTGTGGAAAGAACAATATTATCTATGTAGAGAAGAAGAATGATGACTATCCGGCCAAAGTAGTGCCAGCACTATCTTCTTCTCCAAACACACCTCTAGCTTGTAAATATGAATGACAAAAGAGTGAGGAGTAGAGGGAATATTTACTTCTTATTTTTTTGTAAGCTGGTAGATTGTATTACCTTCTATTTCCAAAAAAACAGAGTACATTCAGGGGATCGTGTTACTTGGGCTGCCAACAGAGGAAACTAGCACAAGCACCAAGACCTTACTTTCTGAAAAAGCATGCCTAGGGGGCCAAAATTTGAAAGCATAATACAGTTTTGTTTGTAGATACCCAAAAACTAAGACCAGAGATGACCATAACAAGTAAGGAGCTATACCTAAAGAGAACATGCATTTAAAAAAGAGATAAAAATGTGACCATATAGGAGACTCATTCGTCGAATGAGTTGCCCTTGTAATTGCTCTTGGATGGATCTAACCATATAGGAACAATAACGTGTTGGTTGAGTTGTTCCTAATCTTGTTGACGTTGCGGGGGATTTGAGCACATATCAAACAACAAGTCAATTTTCCTTTCCATCGTCTCTTGTTGAAACTTTTGGTCTTCCATTTCTCCTCACAGCTCAAATATGAGATGTAGGTGGTCCTCGGAGAACTGAGTAGGTCTATCCTTGTTTTCATGTTGGTAGGAACTTTCACCTTTCTCGTAGAGATGAGAACCATCACCCTCAACCAGAGGCAAGGTTGTAACCAACTTATCCTTAATTACATCCACTTGAATTTGTGGGGTAGCATTACCATCTGCTGTGACAGTCTCTGGTGACAAATTCTCCCATTCCACCATGCAACTCTAAGACTCTTCCTCGTGTTGAATGTCATGTGACTCCTGTTGCACTACATTCGAATCCAATTGTTAATGTTCACTATTAACGTCATTGTTCATTGGAGAATAGGAAGCCAAATGAGTGGAGAAGTCTAAAGCTCCACAAAAATCTCCACTACTTCTGCACACTCTTCTTCCTTCGTGAGGCATAATGTCGAGGAATAGGAAGCAAAATGAGTGGATAAGTCTAAACAAGTCCGAGCTAGAATGGGAGGTAACCACAGTGGAGACAACAGGTGAGCCCCTACCATATCTGGGCTTTATGCTCTTCATCTACATTGAGGGCTTACGGATTTTGAGGGAACCCTTAGGAAAGTCCTTCATATTAACTGCAACCTCCACTAAACCATAAAAACCATTCAAGATCATTGTACCAAGGTTTTGAAATACAACTGCTATTGTACCTAGTTGAATGAAGCACAAGTTGATATGCCCAACCTGGAGGATGACACATACATCAACCATCAATCGTGAGAGGATCGAGGAGTGCCAGATGGAGAGGCATATGGCCAACAATCATATAGTCATTATGGTCATAGTAACACCCCATCCAGGGGGAGGGCATCCTTACTTAACATCTATATTGTAGTTAATTTCTTTTGGCTAGCCCTTGTTATTCCTGAACCAACAATTATTTTTCCATACAACCATATTCCAACAACATTGAACCCAAAATGAACCTTTAGATCTTACAATCTCTTCCATAGGTTATTTATAGGCATTGTGTCAGAAGCTTTCCTAAAATCAATGAAGCGACAAAAGAGATTTATTTTATTATCTCAACACTCCTTTGCAATAATCATAAGAATAATTATGTGGTCTAAGGGCAAGTGATAGCTTTAGAAACCAACTTGGTCCTATGACTTTCTAACCAAAAACTAATCTTGTTCTACAAAATAATTATGTACAACTTGGATAGAAGAGGGATAATCATAATGGTCCTATAATTTGAGCTACCTTTATCACTATTTTTAAAAATACAAACAATGAGGTTTTAAGTTCAAAGTTGTGCAAACCCTATTAATTACTAAGTTGAAAAGATTATGAATGTGAGGAATGAGAACAAAACCTTCAGTTTTGAGAATTTATGTATGATAACTTTTAATGTTTTTAGCTTTTCCTTTTTCGGGGTGTTTTATCCCAAACTAAATTTCCTCAAATTTGAAACCTCTTGTTGTAATGTAAAAAGAGTTTGATTGTTATTCAAAACATTAAAAGATACATAAAGATTTTTAAGATAAAAATTCCAATTATTTATTATAATCATATTATTTTCTTTAATTTTTAGAGTTAGGATTTACCTCCGAGTGTTACAATTTTAAAAAGGTGTTAGAGTTTATCCTATTTTTTATTTACAAATTGCCATTTTTTCCATTAAATAAATAATACGTTGTTCCTCATCATTTGAAGTATATAATTCCTTATCACATTTTTTGAATTTTTTTATAACAAATGTTTTTCACCAATTAACTGTATAAGCTTCTTATGCAAATCAATATTTATAATTAAAATTAAAGATTTATAATCCTAATAAATTCGTTTTTCTTTTAGATACAAAACTTGACAATTTGATTGAACAAGGAAATACCCATGGTTAATGAAACTATTGTCAAAAACCATGAATACAGGTCATTCGAATTCGATTGAATATTAACTATTACTTTAAACCATGACATAATATTAAATTTTGACAATATTAATGATCAAAATAAATTAATAATAAAAGGATGGATCGAGTTTTATAAAGTGGTAAATTGTGTGGCTATATGTTATTGTGTTTCAAGAAAAAAAGGATTGCGTCGCTAATATATGTCACTAATTTATGTCTCGGAAAACAAAGGAGTTTTTGTCTACACGGTGGGTAGTCTACATGTACCTACTCCAACCGAATTCCTATGACCAACTCAACCCATAACGCATATAATTCTAGAAATAGAAACACGTGTCCATGTACGTTAAGGCCATAGATCATTTTTAAAACATTGAATGCAAACTAAACATGAAGTCAAATTTGTATTTTTTCTTTTTTTTTAACATTAGGGTGGGGTCTCCCTTGAATAATATGTCATTAAGGCCTCATTATGTCATTAAGGTTAGGTTGGAAAGTCATTAGTAGGTTTTTGAATTTTCACTTGAATATTGTTTAACAGAATTTTGAGTTTTTGTTTAGAAAAGTGTTTTTATTGGTGTTGTTTAACTGTTTTATGAAATGGTTTTTTTCGTCGGAATCTGAAGACATAAATTTATACGAAATCACTATTTTTTGTTGTTTAAAATCTATTTATAAATGTAAAAATGGATTCAACATGCTGAAAAACCCCGGGGCACTCGAATTATACAGAAATAATCGCTCAAATCTGTGGATTTAACAATTTCTTGTTGGATTTCGGGCAAATGTCCCCGGAAAAAATCATTGAAGAAGAGTCATTTCGTAGAACATTTAGACTACGACGTTTTTATTTATTATGGTGTGGTAGATATATCATAATATTTTGGTAGTTTTTCTTGAAAGGTATGAGTCCTTTTAAATGGATAAAGTTACTTAACTATATTGTTGGCTATGAGTTGAATTTATGGACCCTTTGTTACATTTTTTCCCAATTTTTTTTGGAAACATTTACACAATGATAGGTATATATGTCTAATAAGATCTTATGAGGCTTTTAACCCTTAACCTCAAAGGTGGTTATGCCTCACAATTAACTAATCTAAGAATCTTAAAGAATATGTTCACATTTGGGTTGGAGGAAAGGTGTAGTGTCAACTTATAAGGTATATAGTTCTCTTAAATATGAGTTTCAAGTGCCAAAGCCCAACCCATCGGATCCAAGATTGTCTCTTCCTTGATAAACCAAACACCCCAATGCCACTAAGTTGTGACATTGTTAGGAAACTTCAAGCACAACATCCCAGCCACAAGTGACAAAGAAGGTTAAGTTCAAGTGCTTTAAAACGGTGATAAATCTCATCTTTCCCTAAAAGTGTAATTGGCCAAGCCTTCTACTACATATCGAATGGTGTCAAGTAAGTATGCGGCCATGAAAATGGAAAGGAACCTTTTGGCTCTTCCCGTGCCACTTCCTCTTCCTCTTCCTCTCCCTCTCCCTCTCATCAACTCCCAATCTATTGAGGAGCTCGAGCAAATTTAAAGGCTCAAAGCTCATACATTAGGTTCTTGATTTTCAAGTACTATGTCACAAACATAAATATATATAAAATATATAAATAATAAATAATTAACAAATAATTAACAATAATTAATAATTAATATATCATAAATGAAAATAAGAACGTGTCTCTTCATGAAAGGGCACTCCTTGCGAAGTTATATAAACAGACTCTCATTCTAATTATAATGTTCTCATTCATTCTTATACATTTACTCAATATATTATTATTTCATCCTAAATGAATTACTTTATATTCCATATATTTTGGATAATTTAAGTGTGAATGAACTTTGTTCATCTCAGTTGGTATCAGAGCCTCGTTTCTGATTCTGGCCTTTGGTCCATAAAGCTTTGGTCAGAGTTTGTTGATAAACAGACTCCCATTCTAATTATAATGTTCTCATTCATTCTTATACATTTACTCAATATATTATTATTTCATCCTAAATGGATTATTTTATATTCCATATATTTTGGATAATTTAAGTGTGAATGAACTTTGTTCATCTCAGTTGGTATCATAGCCTCATTTCTGATTATGACCTTTGGCCCATAAAGCTTTGGTCAAATTTTGTTTTCTTAAAAACATAACTCAATGCCTTTAGCCACTCAATATTTTCATAGTTTCTCTCATTCCGAGTCTTTGACTACAATTATTAGGATTTTGGCCATTTAAAGTTCACCGCCAGATTCATTATAGCTAGACTAAAAATTAACACCATATCACTTGAAGTAGTCTCTGGAATTTTTTTATTTAACAATAGTGGAAAATCGTAAATATCAAATCGTATCCATCTTCATAGTAAAATCTATCTCCAAAAAATATATATATATATATATATAATCCATCTCCAATAAGAGGATATATATATCTCCTTATTGGAGATGGATTTTACTATATCAAACATTGACCTTGGAACCGCCTACTGATACGAATTGAGCGAAACATAGATAGTAAATTAGCGAACCGTTGTGAAGAGATGGAACATGTACATACTTGACGAAAAGGAAAAACGATAATTAAAGAAGCGTAGCCACAAATTGTGTCCTTCACCGTCATTCTTGGAGATACCATCGGCTGCCATCAAAAGTCGCGATTTTAAGAAGCATTGTGTTGATTGAGGAATAAATTTGAGTTGTTAAAGAGAACCTCCCTTAATAGTCATCGGTGTGATTTGGAGATCCGGACAGGTTAGAGAAAGACTCATATTGAATTTATTCGCCAGTTATAAAGGTTTTTATAATAATAAAAAATATGTCACTTAAAGTTATGAAAGATCAAAGTATTATTAAAAGGAAATTATAAGTGGTGAAGTAAGAAAAAGGGGTATATTAAAAGGAAATTATAAGTGTTGAAGTAAGAAAAAAAAGGGGTATTTTTAAGTTGATAATGATGATGATGATTAACGTTTACTAAGACTGAATTGGTCTATTGGAATTTAAGAGGGTAAGTTATTACTTGTGATTCTTTAGAATAATGTAGAAACATTATTTCTTGATGCCTCAACCTACCTCTCCATTAATCATTCTAAATTGGATTAAATTGGTCTCTTCAAATCAAATGTGTGTTTGCTCTAACATTGCATGTATAAATAGTTGTTGAATCCCTCAGATAATTACTCCACAATTGAGTTTCACGAGAGATTATAAAGTGAATATCCCTCCCAAACCCTCACATTGGATAGATTGTAAATGACGATTTTGTTGATGACTTATTATTTAACACTCCTAGATAGTCTAGAAAAATGACACCCTCGAGTTTGGTTTTTCTATTAATGATCATTTTCTCTAATGGGTTCAATAGTATTATGTGAACGAAACACATTGATTGAAACTTCCTAGTTCTCAGGTAAGTGGTTGTACAAGAGAGGAATTCAATATTCCAAAGACCTTTTTGACTCCCAAACCAGGGATTGGAAGGTTTGGTCTAGTTTGAAAGTTTATTTTTTCCTTTCCAATCCTAATAGGTTGATTTAGGAGCATGTTAAAAGACTCATCTGTAATAAGTTTTCTTAAAGACTGGGATGTAAGTTGAGGTGCCCTTGTGGAGGGAATTGAGATGAAATTGTTCCGAGCTATTTAGGAAATTTCACTTAGTTAATGGATATAGATGGTTGAGTAAAAATAATGCCTTGGATGTTAGGCCTAATAGGATTTGGAGGTGATGCATGAGAATTTCACCTCCAAGATCAACCCTATTGATTGGACCTAGGGGTCTTTACATTTAGTAAGGGAGTGGGTTCCCTAAGCATAAATTATTGTAATTTCTATGTCAATTAAGTTCTAGAAGTCTTGTATGAGATATGGTTTGTTGAGTTGAGTTTATTTGTAATTGAATATGCCTTGGTTTAGCAGATCTTAAAGGAATGGAGACCTAGAACCTAGGGATGGTTGAGGATATTCTAGATCTAAGAGATCCTAGGGATTATTGCAGAATTTATAGAGTGTGTTTAGGGTCTGAAAATAAATGAATAGTTCAGGCATTTCCCTTTATAATTTGTAATCCTACGGGCATTAAAGTAGTGGATGTGTGTGTCAAGACAGAGAAGGAGGAATTGAGTGTGTAAGAGGCTGAGTATGGCCAATATACCAATTGAAGGACAACTGAATGTAAAACCAGGACAAGAGAAGGCGAGAAGAGCCTTATTTATTTATGTACAAAATTGTATAAAGAATATCTATGTGTCATCTCATGTCTTTGCATATCATTGGGAGAAGTATTGAACCTGTAAATCCATATGGGATCCTCTGTGTATTAGAATTATTCTAATATGTGTCATGTGCAAACAGAGTGAGTGTTTGCAGGTGTGTTGTGTAGCAGAAGACACAACAGTCGTTGATCGTTGATCACTGGAAGGATCAATGATCAAGATCACGCTAAGTGATATAACATAAAGAGAGAAATATCTTAGCCGTCAGATCTTATTGGAGTCTATAGTGACCATTGATTGTGATCGGATCGAGATCACAAAAGGAAGAAAGTGTTAAGTGACATCCAACAGCCTGACGAACGAAGGAAGATATGATCATTTAGTTATTGGAGGATCAAGGGTCGTCAGATAGATTGGGTGTGGAGATATGCTTGATAGATAATCTATTGGATCATATCAGATGTGAAAGGTGTAAGTGTAAACACCCAGTGACCAATAACCAGTGGTGGATAATAGATCCGACTGTTGATTCTAGAGTCAGATCGACGGTGTAGAGGGATATCATATCAACAAAAGGTGCTTGACATTTAATGTGTTGGATCATATGTGTTGAAAGAACGACTAGTAGAAAGATTCTAGGGTCTAGGGTCTGACAGATCAAATCGGTTGGTAACAAACCTCATGACCAGATTGGCCAGTTACCATCAGATCGATTGGTTTGTGTGTTGTAAGCACAAAGAGATATAGTCTGATAGTGTGGTGCCAATACACATCAACATACATGATAACCTAGTCATCATGACAGGTGGCACCTGATAGAGCCTCATGTGGAATCAGTCAATGATAAGTGGACATGTGGCAACGACGTGGATGAGTAAAAAAGAGACATGTGGGTGAGTACAAAGGAGACACGTGGCAGGTATGTAGAGGTTGGACAAAAAAGACTTGTCATAGTGAAAGAGAGACAGGGATCCGTGACCATTAGATCTAGAGCATATCAACGGTGGGGGTGACTTGGTTTTTCAGAGTTTGAGGAGGAAGATGAATACTGTTGGATATATGTTTCGGAGTGTGGTAGCTCACGAGAGTCTAATGGAGGAGCTATGAAACAAAGGAAAAGGGACGTTGAATCTAAATCATTCATCGGGATGTGACCAGGAGAGAGATCTACCACTCGATTAGGAGACAATAAACGATAATGATTAGAGGATGGAATAGCCTGAGGTGCAATGTGGATCATCCATCCTGTGATGATCAATGGTGTAGGATGAACGTCGAATAAATACCGACAATGACAAAGTTATGGTCACAATGCAAGGTCTCTTGCTATGGTTAAAGGGAATTAGTTTCGAAAGGAAAAAGGAGCTCTCAAATAGAGTTAGCATGTGGTCATGTTTAAGGTTCTATGGGGGTTTTAGCGCATGATTGAAAGTGCTAAGGACTTGTGCAACACCAGAGTTTTCAGAAGCTCTATTAGAAGGGATTTTGGGCCCAAGGGAATAGAGATAGCTCCACAAAGAGTTAGAGCGGAGTTGTAATTATAAATCTGCACATGTGGGTATTGAGGTCCCCGAGGGGGGGTATTTATCATTTGGTATCAGAGTGGAATTGATCTTGGGATAATTCAATCAGAGTGAGAAACTTCTCTTTGGAAATTATGTAAAGGATACAAAATGAGAAGATTGTGTAGACAGGAAGAAAAAGGAATTGGATATATAATTCCTTGATGGATTATTGTAGAATCATTTTGATAGGGAGTTGTCCATTCAAGTGAAATGAATGTGGAAGACAAGATCATGAATAGATCTTCCAGGTATTGGTCTATGTTTTTATAATTAACTATGTAATTGCAGGTAAGATTTATGGTGATTATAACAAGAGGACTATAATAGGGAACACAGGAAGTTCTTCATGACTATGGAAAGGAACTTGTTCCAGCTGAAGGTTGGTAAGAAGGAGGAAAAATGAAGTTCTCAAAGAGTGTGAGTAAGTGCAGAAGCCAAAGAGGATCAACGAATCTCAGAAGGTTCTAGTAGAAAGAACCAGAAGAATGCCAAGAGGTCAAGCTCAAGAGGAAGCTTGAATTGGTATTAGGTAGCTGCAGGAGGAGAATTGCTACAAGGGATTGATGCAACTCATAGTGAGAAAGGAGAATCTCATAGAGGAAAGAAGATGATGACTACTAATGGTCATGTCAGAGTTTCAGAAAGAAGCCACAACAAGAAGGAGGATGCCAAAGCAGTTGGTAGAAAGATGAATCAAGATGAACTTGATAGAGAGTTTACTGAGCTAAAGGAGAGACTCAACATAATTATGGAGCCACTATAGGAAAGCAATGAAAACCAGAGATATGGTTGGAGACTGAAGAGGAAGGACATATGGCCTATTTAACAATTGATTGCAAGGAAGAAAAAGAACATGTTTAAAGATCAAATCAGAGAAGAAGAACTCAGAGAAACTGCGTATAGAGATGTAACGCACCCACTTCGGAATTTGGAATTTTTTTGACCTTTTTCTTCTTTTCTCCGGGGAACGGAATTCCCTGAATCCTTATGGGGCCTGATATAGACCCTGCCATCCCTTATCCGTACTCATATGATCTGCGGCTATGACCACATGCCTTATCGAAGATGTGCTCGTCAGCTTTCGCGATTCGGGAAATCGCGATGCATGTATTTCCCGTTTCTCTCTTGTCCTTCGAAGGGCCAAAACCCGAAACGGATCTAGCCGCTTAATGAGATTAACAACAACTCGGATTAAGCCTTGGTACTCTACCCTTCGGGATTTCTCATACCGGGATTTTGGGTTATGCGACGACAGGAAGTTTCGCACTTAGGTTTCCCAGGAGTCGAAACTCCAAAACCTTCATACATACATACACATACAT
>JASDQU010100930.1:222107-265573 GCA_032191745.1 Picea mariana | reverse complement strand
ATATATATATCACTCAGTCTATTTCGAGAGTTCGCAAACCGGGTTTTCGGGATATGCGACGATAGGAGAACTTATCGTTAGGTACCCTGGGTGCCGAAACACCGAAACACCATATCTCGTCCACACTATTATTATTTCAGGGTTTCGCACTTCGGGTTTTCGGGACTGGCGGGTGCAAGAGAACTTGCCAATAGGTATCTCGGGTACCGAAATACCGAAACACCTGAGATTATCCGTGCTAATCCATTTTGGCATTTCACAAATCGGGACTTCACGATGCAAGAGGACACAGAGTCACCTTCTTCGATTTCCCGAGTACCGAAAAGCCGATACACCCACTCATCATACCTTCTACCAAAATTCGGGGTTTCGCGGATCGAAGATTCGCGACATGCTCAGATAGGAGGTCTCGCACCTAGATCTTCCGGGAGCTTAAACTCCGAAATACAAACTCTTAAACCTGCGCATCTATTTCGGGATTTCATATGTCGGAATTTCACGGGTTGGGGATTCGGGACTTGTGAGTACAAGGAACTGGCCTCTAGATATCCCGGGTACCGGAACTCTGAGATCTTATAACTTCTCCATACTATTATCATTTCGGGATTTCGCAAGTCGGGGTTTCAGGACTTGCGAGTACAAGGAAATACTCCCTTGGGTATTCTGGGTTCCGAAACACCGAAAAGTCCTAACTCATCCACACGCCGTCATTTTGGGTTTTCGTGAATTGAGGTTTCGGGTCTTGCGAGTACAGGAGAACTTGCACTTAGGTACCCCGGGTGCCGAAACTTCGAAAACTCATAAGTTACCCACACGCTAGCATTTCGGGATTTCATATGTCGGGATTTCGTGAGTCATGAGGACAAGGGTTCTTACCTTCTGATCTCTCGGGTGCCGAAAATCCGAAACGCGTACCGACCGCCACGTGTACTCTACAGCTAGACGGTCCAGGTACTCCCATGGGTCTTGGAATCGACGGTCCCGATTTCTTCGCTACTTATGAAGGTTAAAAAGGGGTCAAGGCATTAACGCCTGTGTTCCTTCAACCAATTTAACGGTCGTAACAGACCTTAGATCCTCCGAAAGGATCTCATTCATGCATTTAGCAAGAGGAAGGGTATCCTGGGTACCGAACCACCGAAAGGTCCTTAATTCATCCACACACTGTCATTTCAGGATTTCGCGGGTCGGGGTTTCAGGACTCGCGAATACAAAAGGACTCGCACCTAGATACCCTGGGTGCTGAAACTCCGAAATATCGAAGTCTAAGAATACCATTCTCTCCCATGCAGGATTTTAAAAACTACGCCATTAATTCCTTCTTTAGGCCTTTGGGTAAATTTCACCAGGTTTGAGGATCTGACTAGAAGGTCCTCTTAAAATCTCTGAGCTATTAGCTTCTGTGAGGGAATTCCTTTCTAGGCACTTACCTCGGCTTTATAGAGTGAGGGAACTTTCCCGAAAGGGTGTCCCTGTGAGGAAATCTATCCAGGGCAGCACGAGAGACAATTAAGGGAAACAATCTCCCGAGAATAGACTTAAAAAATGGATTCGTTCAAACACATATATCTATATATATATAAGCCGAATGTGGTCATTCCAACATAAGCATGCGACCACCATTCCGATCAAAACACCATGCAGACATTTCTACACAGAAACCATTTATAAGTGTTCAAACCATGAGGATACATTTCAAGATATTTAAATTCAAGATACAAGATATAACACTTATCAGAAAAACACCAGGTGATGCAACTGCTGAGAAGGGTGCTCGTTTCCACCCAACTGTAGGCTCAGCGACTCCGAATGGATTTACTGCTAGCCACCCCCAATCTAGACCACGATGCTTGAGACTCTCTGTCTCAGTTCTTCAGCGATCAAGAACGAAGGTTACTCTCCTTCTTCTCTGCTATCGCTCACTCTGTATTTTGTTCCAGAGTTCTTCATATCTCTTTCCTGCGATCTCCCCTTGCGTCCCCCCTTCCACACCTTCTACCTGCCTTTTCTTTTCGGCGAGGTTGCGTGTGGCACAAATTTCCCCGCAGTGGTTAGGTCTGAGGCCTCCACAGATGGGCGGTTCACCCTCATCCCTCATTAACCCATGAGGAGCCTCTTCACCTACCAACCTGGCGAGTAATTCATTTCGGGGCCAACGAGCTGCTCTTGGTTCTCCGGGCCAGTGAAGACCAAATACGGTATTGGTTTCAGTGGAAGTTAACGCCACCATTCTAGGTGCCTTCCACCACCTTTCTTTAGCCATCATGGTCTCTTTTTCAGCACATCCCCCTCCCAGCAGTCCTGCAGCATATATATATATATATTCATAATGTTAATTTACATTCGTTGACCTTGTATACTAAGGTCCATTCAGAATCACACATTCACATCTTTGAGTTTGCCACAGTTCTTGGCTAGCATAATTATTTTTACAGACTGGGGGAAACAGGGTGTTACAATTCCCTCCCCCTTAAAGGAACATCGTCCTCGATGTTCTATATATCATCATGACATGTATGTATAGAGGTAAACAAAATTGGATATGCCTATTTCATGGCATCTTCCATTTCCTATGTAGCCTCATCTGGGCCAAAATGTCTCCACTGCACCTTGACCTGTGCAATGGTTCAGTTCTGGAGTAGGGTTTCCTTTTTGTCCATTATGCATTGAGGTTATGGTAGAAATTCTCCCTCCGGTTCCACCTGGATCACAGACCAATCAATTATATGATTAGAATCATATACATAGTTCTTCAATAATGAAACATGGAAAACATTATGTGCTTTTACGGTGGGAGGAAGTGCTAGCCTATAGGCTACAGGTCCCACTCTATCTAGGACCTCAAAGGGTCCACAATATCGAGGTGCCAACTTGGCACAAGATCCCATTTTCAGGGAACTCTTCCTGGGCCTAACTCTGAGATATACATGGTCTCCTGTCTTGAAATCTCTTGGGGTTCTCTTTTGGTCGGCGTAGCTTTTTTGTCGGTCCTGAGCGACCTTCAGGTTTTGTTTTATCCGAGTCACTTGTTGTTCCATTTCTTTCAACATGTCGGGTCCAAAAGAAATTATGTTTACGGGATTACTCCAACTAACTGGAGTGTTGCATGGTCTACCATAGAGGACTTCAAACAGACTCATCCTTAAGGATTCTTGGTAGCCGTTGTTGTAAGCGAACTCCACTAGTGGCAGGTAGTCTTCCCACTTCTTGGGTTGATGCATTACATGCATTCTTAACATGTCTTCTAGTATTTGGTTCACTCTTTCTGTCTATCCGTCGGTTTGAGGGTGATAGGCGGTGCTAAATAGCAACTTGGTCTCTAAACCAGCCATCAGTGACTTCCAAAAGTTGGAAGTAAATTCCGTGTCTCTGTCAGACACGATCTCTTTCGGCATACCATGCAGTCTGAATATCTCCTTCATGAATACCTAAGTGATGTCTATTGCCTTGCAAGTTGACTTGACGGGGCTAAAGTGAGTGGACTTGCTCAATTTATCCACCACTACCATGATGGCGTCATTCTGTTTGGTCGAGGTTGGTAATCCGGTGATGAAATCCATGGAGATGGTTTCCCATTTCCATTCCGGGATTGGTAGAGGTTGTAATAATCCTGCTGGGTGTCGGTGTTTTGCTTTTACATGTTGGCATTCTATGCATTTGGCTAGTTACTCAGCTATGTCTTTCTTCAATCCAGGCCAATAGAATTGTTTCCTGGTGGCCGTGATCATCTTCTGGTATCTTGGATGACCAATATAGGGTCTTTTATGTAGCTCATCCAGTATGAACCTCTTCAAGTCGTCACAATATGGGATATATAATCTGCTTCATTAAGTGAGAAGACCTCCTTCCATCATCTGGTAGCCTCCATACTTTATCCCTGTGGGTTCTTGTTGTAGGTACGAGGTCACGGTCTGGATGAAGGGATCTGTTTCTTGTGCATTTCTAACTCTTTCCTTGACATCCGTCTTACAGGTGCTCACCGCTGCCAGGTGAATTGTTTTCATACTTCTTCTAAGGGCATCGGCCACCCTATTTTCCTTTCCTTTAATGTGTTTGATTTTGAAATCAAACTTGCTAAGGAGGGCCATCCACCTAGCTTGTCTAGCATTGAGCTTTGGTTGGTCAAACAGATATCGCAATCCATAGTGATCTGTCATAAGTACAAATTTTATTCCCAGGAGGTAATGCCTCCACATTTTCAAGGCATGCACTATGGCAGCCAGCTCTAGATCATGGATCACATAGTTGACTTCATGCTCATTCAATTTTCGGGATTCATAGTAGACCACACTTCCTCCTTGCATAAGAACTCCTCTGAGCCCTTCCTTACAGACATCTGTGCACATGAGGAAGTCGGCTTCGGGATTGACGATCTTTAACACGGGTGTGTGGGTTAGTAGATGTTTCAGGGTTTGAAATCTTTCTTCACATTTTTGTGTCCATGTGAATTTTGTCCCCTTCCTCTGGAGGGTAGTGATTGGACAACCAATCTTGGAGAATCCTTTTATAAATATCCTATAGTACCCTGCTAATCCCATAAAGGATTTGATATCTAAAACATCCTTTGGGGTAGGCCATTCCATGATAGACCTGATTTTGTCAGGGTCTACCGCTACTCCTTCTTCGAATAGAACATGGCCTAAGTAATGTATTTGCTTCTGGAAGAATTCACATTTGTTGAATTTGGCATAGAGCTGATGTTCTCTTAGCACTTGCAGCACAAGCCTAAGATGCTCTTCATGCTCTTCTCTATTCTTGGAGTAAATTAATATATCGTCCATAAAAACCAGCATAAATTTGTCTAGGAATTTGCTGAGTACATTGTTCATCAAGCACATGAAAGTGGCAGGGGCATTGGTTAACCCAAATGGCACTACCACAAACTCATAGTGACCATACCTCGTCCGGAAGGCAGTTTTATGGATGTCTTCACCCTTAATCCGGACTTGATGGTATCCCGACCTCAAGTCAATCTTTGAGAAAATAGACGCACCCCCCCAATTGATCAAACAGGTCATCGATCCTAGGCAAGGGGTACTTGTTCTTTATGGTTATCTTATTGAGTTGTCTATAATCTATACACAGTCTAAGAGTACCATCCTTCTTTTTCACAAATAGGACTGGTGCTCCCCATGGAGACACATTGGGACGGATATAGCCCTTATCCATCATTTCTCTTAATTGCAATTTGAGTTCAACTAACTCAGGTGTGCTCATCCGGTAGGGTGTCCTAGACACCGGCACCGCTCCCGGTGCAAGTTCTATCGAGAAGTCTATGTATCTTCTTGGAGGTAGACCCAATACCTCTTCCGGAAACACATCTCTGTATTCTCTTAGGGTAGGGTGGTCTTCGAGGCTTGGTTTGTCATCTTCAATAGTTTTCAACATCTGTATTGCATATAACAGACATCCTTTTCGACAATACTTTCTCATTTGCAAAGTTGATATTTGTCTCACCGAGACAGGTTTTCGAATCCCTTGAAGGGTTATCCTTTTCCCTTCTTTACTTACACATTCTAAGGTTTTATGGTAATAGTCCAATCTGGCTTTATGGGCAGCTAGCCAGTCCATACCAATCAACAGATCATACGATCCCAGGGGTAATATGTTAAGGGTTTCTTGGGTGGGGAATTCACCTAACATTAATTGGCAGGTTGGTATGACCTCTGCTACCCTTCCTTTGGAGCCAGTGGCTAACTGTACCAACCATGGCTTGGTAGGTTTTTGTGGCTGTAGTTTACACTTATCAACAACCTTAGGGGCTATATAACTCAAATTTGAACCAGGGTCAATCAAAATAGACACTATATGGTTGGAAATCATACCTTCTATTTCCACCACTGAAGCTTGGTGGTCAGCTTGGTTATTATCCAATGCTGCATAAATTTGTGGCACACTCCTGGCCACATCATTGACGGTGGTAGCTTCCTGGATGTTGTAAATTCTTCGACAATTCTGTTGTCGATGTGGACAGTCTCTCAGTAGATGTTCTTCTCCACAACCCCAACATTTCAAAGGTTCTCTCTTTGGGTTATCAGCCTTCGCTGGTACAGATCCAGAAGTTTTATTTCCGCTCAAGGAGGGAAAGTTCTGCTGGTGTACGCTCTGGGCTGGGAAGCTCATCCTTGAGTTCTTTTTATAGTCCTTAAATCTTTGGGATTTAAACCCCTTTTTCTAGAATCCCGAACTATTCTTCTGCTTCCAGCCTTCGCGAGGTTTTGTTCGATGCCCAAGCTGTTCATAACAATATCTTGCCTTTCGGATAGTGCCTTCTAGGGTCCTTGGCTCATCAAATTTAATTCAGTTCCGATAGTCCTTAGGTAGTCCGCTGATGAAGCGTTGCACCTTTGCCTTTTCTACTTTTATATAAGGTACATACCTCAATAAATCGAGGAATTTGTTGACATATTCTTCTATAGTGAGTTGCCCCAATTTGAGTTCATAAAACTCTTTAGTCTTCTCGTCGAAATATTTTTCCGAAAAATACTTCTTCCGGAAGTATTTCTCAAATTGCTCCCAAGACAGGTCCTCTTCGCGAACCCCTTTCACATTCTTAAGGTCTTCCCACCAAATGGAAGCCTTTCCATTCAAGTTGAAGGTGGTCACTCGGGGATTCAATTTTTTTGAGAAGTCATGGACTCTGAAATACTTCTTTAGTCCAAGCAACCAGGCCTCTGCTTCCTCTCCCTTCTTTATTTCACCGTCGAAGAAGGGTGGTTTGGCCTTCCTGAATTCTTTGAATTTATGACCCTTGGAAAGCTTTCGCTTCTTCTGTTTTCTTCGGGAACAAGAACTAGTTCTGCTGCTAGAAGAGCCTTCCGAACCGCCAACTTCCTTCCCAGAGGAATCATCCGCCGCTTGTCCTTTATCTTTGGGGTGGACCTTTCTCGAGGTGCTTCTTTCAGTGTGGCCACTGACATGACCACATTTCTGTACCTCAGGTTCATGCTACATTTGTCTTTGTAGGTCGGATAAGCTCTGCAGTAAAACTATATTAATTTCTGTTTGTTTCTCTTGTTCTTTCATCATCCTTTCATTGTCAACCTTGCAGCTTTGTAATTCGACCATGAGGCTCCTCACAGTCTTGGCTAGATCTAGAGGGGTCCCTACCGCCCTCCTTTCATCAGATTCTTCATCTCTATTGTGGGAGCCCTCCCCCACTTCATGGTGAGTCACAATTCTATACGTCTGAAATTTCCTGCGGTTAATCTTCCGCTTTGTGTGCAAGAGAAAAACGTTGGTTGTTAGTCAATGTTTATATTCATTTATAACCAGTACATAATTCATATTTTTCACATGCACACACACCATAGGAGTTTTTCATTCTTAACTTTGACTTTTAATTAATAGGGTTAAGACAAGGGGTTACTCCTTTTAATAGTACTCCGAGTGGAGTCTCTGTGCAACCCGTTTATGAGCCCAAGTAGGCCAAGTGTTGTAACCATGCTCTGATACCAATTTGTAACACACCCACTTCGGAATTCGGAATTTTTTTGACCTTTTTCTTCTTTTCTCCGGGGAACAGAATTCCCCGTAACATTGATGCAAGTATGGATATTTCCAGGGGAGAAATGATAGTAGATGAGGATGGTGTTGATGATCATTGGTTCATGATCATAGAAAAATCTATAAATTGTTTACAAAAAATCTGTCATATTAATAAATTCCAAGAAAAAAATTTATTTGAGCAATCTTGTAAACCGAGCATGCAACTTAAGGATATGCAATATTGTTTTCATAAGTTTCTATTTGATGGGAAATGTTCTCAAGAAGCTGAGGACAGACAAAGAGGTGAAGATAGAGAGATGGAAACAACTATACAAATTTTCTGTGGAAGTTTGCAGCAGGCAAACTACAACAATAGTGTGTACCAACAGAGGACAAGACTGTGCATTGAAGAGTTGTGGAAGTATTTGATATGAAAGGATACAATGATGCAAGTATGGAGCTTTCCAGGGGAGAAATGATAGTAGACAAGGATGGTGTTGAGGATCATTGGTTCATGATCATAGAAAAAGCTATAAATTGTTTACAAAAAATATGTCATTTTAATAAATTCCAAGAACAAAATTTATTTGAGCAATCTTGTAGACTGAGCATGCAACTTAAGGATATGCAGTGTTGTTTACATAAGTTTCTATTTGATGGGAAATGTTCTCAAGAAGGTAAGGACAAACAAAGAGGTGAAGATAGAGAGATGGAAACAACCATACAAATTTTCTGTGGAAGTTTGCAGCAGACAAACTACAACAATAGTGTGTACCAACAGAGGACAAGACTGTGCATTGAAGAGTTGTGGAAGTATTTGATAAATATTTCCAAGTGGAAATACCAGAGGTGGAAGAAGAAGAAGAAAAATCATAACATGCCAGTACAACTTATTAAAGCAAGAAGAGATGTTGCACAACAACAGAGTAAAGTATGGGATCCAGGAAGGTTGCAGACAACAACAAAACAACAAGATGGATGGTGAGCAACAACATAGGATTTTGGATCCAAGAGGACTTCAGAAAATGAAGACTCATGATCAAGAGATCATGAATATTTTAACCTTGGGAGTTTGATGCAAGAGAATTTCACCTCCAAGATCAACCTTGTTGATTGGACCTCGGGGTATTGACATTTACTAAGGGAGTGGGTTCCCTAAGCATGAATTATTATAATTTCTATGTCAATTGAGTTCTAGAAGTCTCGTATGAGATAGGGTTTGTTGAGTTGAGTTTATTTGTAATTGAATATTCCTTGGTTTAGTAAATCTTGAAGGAATGGGGACCTAGAACCTAGGGATGGTTGAGAATACTCTAGATCTGAGAGATCCTAGGGATTATTGCATAATTTAGAGAGTGTGTTTAGGGTTTGAAACTGATTGAAAAATTCATACATTTCCCTTTATATTTTGTAACCTTATGGGCATTAGAGTAGTGGATGTGTGTGTCAAGAAAGAGATGTAGGAATTGAGTGTGTAAGAGGTCGAGTGTGGCCAACAGGCCAAGAGAAGGTGGGAATGTTCCTATGTATTCATGTACAAAATTGTATAAAGAATCTCTATGTGTCATCTCGTGTCTTTGCATATCATTGGGTGAAGTATTGAACCTGTAAATCTATATGGGATCCTCTATGTATTAGAATTATTTTAATCTATGTCGTGTGCAGATAGAGCGAGTGTTTGCAGGTGCATTGTGCAACAGAAGACACAACATTCATTGAGTGTTGATCACTAGAAGGATCAACGATCCAGATCACACCAAGCGATATAACAAAAAGAGGGAAAGATATGAGCCGTCGGATATTAGCAGGGTCTATAGTGACCATTGGTTGTGATAAGATCAAGATAAAAAAAAGGAAGCAAGTGTTAAGCGACATCCAACAGCCCGATGAACGAAGAAATATCTGAACGTTTAGTTGTTGGAGGATCAATGATTGTTGGATAGATCAGGTGTGGAGATATGCTCGACAGGTAATATGTTGGATCAGAGAAAATGCAAAAGTTGTTAAGTGTAAACACCCGGTGATTGATAACCAATGGTGGATAATAGATCTGACCATTGATTCTAGAGTCAGATTGACGATGTAGAGGGAGATCGGATCAACAAAAGATGTTCGATACTTAACGTGCCAGATCAGATGTGTCAGAAGAATAACTAGTGGAAAGAGTCTAGGGTCCGACAGACTAGATCGACTGGTAACAAACCTCATGATTAGATTGGGTGGTTTGTGTATTGTAAGCACAAATAGAGATAGTTTGATAGTTCGGTGTCGATACACATCAACATACGTGGCAGTCTAGTCAACGTGACAGGTGGCACCTGAAAAAGCCCGATGTGGCATCATTCAATGATAAGTGGACACGTGGAAATGATGTGGAAAAGTAAGGAAGAGACACGTGGGTGAGTACAAAGGAGACATGTGGAAAATATGTATAGGTTGGTCGACAAAGACTTAACATAGTGAAAGAGATATGGGGATCCGTGGCCATTAGATCTAGAGAAGATCAACGGTGGGAATGACTTGGTTGTTCTAAGTCCAAGAAGGAAGGTGAGGACTATCGCATAGATGTTTCAGAGTGTGGCAGCTGGCGGTAGTCCGAAGGAGGAGCTCCGAAACAAAGGAAAAGGGATGTTGAATCTAAACCGTCCATCAGGACGCAACGAGGAGAGAGATCTACCACCCAATTAGGATACAATTGATGACGAGGATTAGAGGATGGAACAACCCAAGGCACTATGTGGATCATCCATCCTATGACGATCGATGGTGGAGGACGAATGTCGAATAAATCTCGACAATGAAAAAGGTTTGGTCACAATGCAAGGTCGCTTGCTACAATTAAAGGGTATTAGTTCCGAAAGGGAAAATGAGCTATCAAATTATATTTATCCTGTGGTCATGTTTGAGGTTCTATGGGGGTTTTAGCACTTGATTGCAAGTGCTAAGGAATGGTGCGAAACCAAGGAATTTTGAAGCTCTCTTAGAAGGGATTTTGGGCTTGAGAGAATAGAGATAACTCCATATAGAGATTGAGCAGAGTTATAATTATAACTCTACACCTGTGGGAGCTAAGATACCCAAGGGGGGGTCTTCATTAGGAGGAGATACAATATAAAGGGAAGAACTAACTCTATAGGCTTGAGTCAATATGTAAAATAGTTTTAGAGCCTAGGAAAACCTTCATATTTCAGTGTCTAATTCCACACAGGTTGGCTCATGGGAAAAAATTAAAAGACTTAGGTTTTCCTTAGTGAAATTCCCTTTGTGTGGTAAAGACGACATTGTCAAAAACCTATTTTAGTATTGCAAGTTTCCATATTATCTTGGGACTAGGACTATGGGTTCTATGGTTAGGTCATCCCCTCTCCCATATCTTGAAAAATTGCCTTATTAAGTAATCATATTCTCTAGGCCATTGCATTAATGCCACGTAGTAGCTTATTAGGATTGAAATTATTTATCTGATTTGCAAAAGAAGAAATGAATGTATTTTTTAAAATGTGCATTACAATGGCATGCTTACCTAGTATGATAGGTCCATAATACGTGTCAACCTACATGTGTAGATTCAAGTATATGCCTACAAGGTGGAGATGGAAATGGCCCATTTGATGTAGCCACTAGACTAATAAGAATGTGCATTTTGCACTATGAGCAAGGAGGCCCCTTGTAGTGAAATATTATGTGTGGTCAATTCAGTTCTGATAAATTGAGGGATGACCTCACCATTGAGTTGATTGAGCAATGTGTGAGTGTTGAAAGTAGCAACACAACTAGCTTCACCCGTGTTCCTAATATTTATAAGTACCTTTGCTTGCCCCTCTTCATTTTAGAGGAAGAAAAGCTTCATGAACGATCTATAAACTATCATGGATATTCCATTGGAATAATTTATGACAATAGATCTTACAATATTGTAAAATCTCTCATTATGCAATGTTTTACTTTAGATTCAGATACAATATTACTAGCTTATCACACAAATATTTAAATAAATTGAAACTCAAATGAAGAAAAGCTAAGAAAATAAGACTCCATTCACACAATGAGCACAAGATGTACCCTGGGAAAAACCCAATGAGAAGTTGAGGCCTATGCCTTGCTCTTTTCTATTTAGTAATCAAATGCAAATACAAAAAAAGTGCACTCAATATGGAGTTATTATGGATAATATGGCATGCATGGTTGCTATAGGATCTTGTGCTTTGTATGTTCTACTTCAATATGAAACAATATTCAATGCAATAATAATTAAACCCCTCCCTATCCTAGCAACTTGGTGTTTATGATGGTCTAATAGGGTTAAGGATTTTGCATGCCTTAGCTCCTAATTAAGGTTAAAATTTTAGACCCTCTAGAATTTTCTTATAAGACCACATGTGACTAGTTTCACATGTGTGAGTAATGTGAGTTGATGTGACATCTACTTGTTATCATGTTGGCCAACAAGATAGGTCAAATTGTGGGAGGCATAACTTCTACATTCAAACTCCAACTGAGGTGATTATTATACTAATTGAAAGCTATTGATGTGTAGAATGATGTTGAGAGGTTGGGAACTTCATTCATAAAGATTTGACTGAAAAATGGTGGTTTAAAGCCTCAAATAGGCATCCAAATTTTCATGGGCACCAAATCACCAAAGTGGTTATATCTGCCTCTAAAATGGGTTGTATAAGCTAATAAGTCAATTTTTTCTGCCCAAAAATACCAAAATAAATGACAAATTATATAATGATCCATTTTGGATCATTCCACTTGCATAAGGGGAGAATGATGGATAGTAATAAATATTGGTGGATTTATAACCTCCCATTGAAGGTCAGAGGCCAATCCCCAAGGATAAAGGTTATTTCCCCCCCAACCTAATGTTGTATTGTTGCCTAATGTGATGTTTTGTGTTGGTGTGCTTGTCATTTTATTATGTTATTATTATTGTGTATGTCGCCTTCAAGGTGAAACTTTAGCTGTTTCAACAGTCTATATGACACAGTTTTCTACTTGGACAATGAGTTACTAGAGGTATTAAGTCTTTTTGCATGTTCCCTTTTAAACTACTTTTTTATAAAATACTACGTAAATACATGTCTTATTACTAGAAATAAGGAGTAGTAAATGATGTCATTGTTAATATTAAAATAAAACAACATCATTGTTAACATTGTAAATAAAGTGATTGATACTGTTTATAGTGTCATACTTGCATTCTCCATGCCATTCATTGATTTCTATGTCATTAATTGATTTCGTATTATATCAAGAGAAGGTTATAGTGTCATACTTGCATTCTCCATGCCATTCATTGATTTCTATGTCATTAATTGATTTCGTATTATATCAAGAGAAGTAAGGTGCATTATACAACCTAGTATGGATGAGATGTGTAATGTAAATAACATTGTAAATACAATGATTAATATTATTTATATATATAAAAAGAGTGAGAAAAAAAGGAAGAAAAGAAATCAAAACTTGATAGGTTAACTAATTAAGTGTTTTAAGCTTAATGTAGGAGGTCTTAAAATTGATTCCCATAATTAATTACCTCTGTTAATCAGTGTACTTCACGAGTCAGAGAGTGTACCAACGATTTGCTTTGCATTGCATTGGTTCAATTTTCAAGCTGCGAGAGTCGACCAGAAGCGATGTGAAAACACGTGAACCATTTGTTAGTATTGAACCATTTGTTATTGAAACACGTGATAATTGACAAAGTGAAAACACGTGATAATTGACAAAGTGAAAACACGTGTAATTCATGAACATGTAGTTGCAAATTCGTTATTGATGATAAGGTCGGCATTTTTAATTAAAATGAACACCTATTGGTTGTCTACTTGTCTGTTATTAAATTTAAAGAAAGTTTTGACTTAAAAAAAATGAAATGCAATGATGTACTCCTTATTAAATTTAAATAAAATTTTGACTTAAAAAATGCAATGATGTACTCCTTATTAAATTTAAATAAAATTTTGACTTAAAAAATGCAATGATGTACTCCTTATTAAATTTAAATAAATTTAAGTCCCCAAGGTGTAGGACAGTTGGTGACGGAGTGTGTTGTTAAGCCACTCCGTGATGTTAAAGTCACCGGTTCGAAACCTGCGGGGACAAAAAATCCAACCATGTTAAAGGTTGGTGTGGCTCAGGCCGGGTGCGATCCCCGGGTAATTTTGACGGCTTAGATGCCCCTGAGTCGCGGTTTCTCAAACCACAGGTTAATCGCAGGTCCTACACAAATTAACAAACAAAAAAAAAAATTTAAATAAATTTTTGACTTAAAAAATGCAATGATGTACTCCTTATCATTAAATTTGAAGCAACTACCAATCATTAAATTTGAAGCAACTACCAAACTCTTTATGTAGACAGCAAAATGATTCCTTCCTCAATACTTTTGTCTTCATTTGCATATAAAAGAGTGTAAACAATAATTCATTGAGTATAATTTATGAGTTAAATGTCATCATCATATACATTAAATCGCATTTTCAACAGAAACGTAAGAAATCAGGAGTTAAAAGGTTAGGTTTTGTATTTTTTTAATAATAATTTAATTTAATTTAAAAAAATGGCAAACTTTGAAGTATATAAATGTTTGGTGGTCTAATCATTTGTGGAGGCATCTTTTGATGAGAAGTGGGATCATATAAATGGTATCATTCGATAAACCCTTTTTGTTACTTGTGGGTAGTCTACACGTATCCCACTCCTTTTCTTATTCTTAGAATATTGCAAACGCTTCAAAAGGATAGAATTTTTTTGGGGTTTATCTACATTGTCCACATGCACATAATATATCTATGCTGTGTAATTTATTCTTAGAATATCTCGCTAATTTGTCGAATTTTTTGGGGTTTATTCTTAGAATATCTGTGCTGGCTAATTTTAGTCAACTTTAGATATTGACTTGGTTGATTACTGGTCATATTATGGTGGAATGGAGTTGAAGTTGAGGGTTATGCATGCCAAAGTGATGTATTCAAGTATAACTATTGAAATGGTGCAAGTGAGAAATTTTAAGGGGCTAATAGATTTCCCCTTGATGTGTGAGGCTAGGAGCAAATTGTATGAGTAAAATACATCATAGTTTCTTTACCTAAGCAAAGGGAGGACCAAGGAGGGAGTGGAATGTAAAAAAAGGAGGAAAACCCACTGAAGGGTGAAGGAGAACCACATGTCTACAACAAACCAAAGAGGTGAGGTGTGTACAATATCTCAATAGGGACAAGGTGGGCATACCCATGCTTGTCGAGATATATCCATATAATGAAACAATGAGAGACCATAGCCCAAAATGGGCTAGGTCGATGAGAAAAAATCGAGTCACAAAATAATATGAAATGGGATCATGGTGAGGAGGCACCAGATCATGGTATAATGATATCAATAGCCCTATGTACAAGCTTGGAAACAAGAGACAAGGACAAACATAGAAGCATAATGAATACTGCAATTAATCTAAATACATAGGATGATCCGGATTATATTGAGAAAAAAATGAAGGAAGAGATATAACAAGGAAACACAAAGATATTGCAAGAAACATAGTAACACAATCATCATGTTGACTACCTCTATTTTTCCATCAGTCTGTGGGTGGAAGGCAATCGATTTACTCATCTTGGTGTCCATCATCAACCATAGGTTGGACTAGAAAGTACTCAAGAAATTGCTATCTGGATCTCAAATAATGGTCCGTGGGAGCCCAAAATGAACCCAAACACATTTACAAAAGAGATTAGAGCTGACATTAATTGTGATACTCTTCTTGCAGGATGGAAAAACTATCATCTTAGAGAATTGATCAATGACCATGAAGACATAGTCATTGCCATGCTTGGTTGAATGTAGATCACACATATAATCCATCGAGATGGACTCCTAAGGCCAATCAAGAGTAGGTAGAGGGGTGTATAACCCTTGTTTCTTGATGGCAGGTTTGGAAATGGCGCAAGCAATGCAGGATCATATATACTTGTGGACATCTTGTCGAAGCTTCGACCAATAAAAATTATTTTGCACTACTGCCACTACTTTTTCCACACCAAAGTGTCATGCCACCCAACTGTAATGATCTTCCCAAATTATCTTTGCATGATCGCTTGAAGGAAAATAGAGATGGATCAAATGTCATAGCATTCCATCCTAGAGATGAAATTATGGAACTGATTTGTCTATGCTCAATGTTTGATAGGTAGAAGCAAAGTCAAAGTCAATATTGTATAATTGTGGCCACTCAGATGTATTATGCCCATATGAGTTAATAATTTTTGTTAGTGCCACGACTGAGGGTCGACTATGGAAATATGCAACATGGTTGGTGTTTCCCTTCTTGTACTTTGTAAGAGGAATTATTGCAGGTGTGTGGACCACTTATGATGGTGGTCATTCTGTAAATTTCCTTTTGTCTGCATGAACTACATAGGCATGTGATCACTATGGATGATCATTTCCTTACCTGCAATGTAATGCTTCCATTTTTGACATGCCTGCACAATGGAGTGCATCTCTTTCTCATAGGTGGGGTCTCTATGAACAACATCAAATATTTTTTCACTGTGATATGCCACTAGATTCCCATGCTGAGTGAGGACTGCATTGATAACACAATCTGAAGCATCTGTCTCAATATTAAATGGTTGTTGTAGATCTGGTAGAATAAGTGTTGGTGCTGAGAAGAGGGGGAATTTAAAATCATTGAACGCTTTCTGTTGTGATGCAGCCTAAATAAAGTTGGCCTTGACTCCACCCTTGGTCACTTGGCTTAGGGCCCAAACGATATGAGAGAACCCAAATAAAAACCTATGGTAGAATTTAGAAAGGCCCAAGAAGTTGCAGAGTTCGGTTAGTGTCTTCTAGGCCATCCAATCACATATGACTTGGATCTTGGTTGGATCCACATGCACACCCTGCTCATCCATGATGTATCCTAAATATTGAATTCTTTGCATACTAAAGGAACACCCCTCCAAATTGGCATATAAATTATGTTGTTGCAAGGTGCCTAAGACCCGTTGAATGTGCGTCAAATGTTCCTCCCAGGTTTTTCTAAAGATGAGGATGTCATCCAGATATACGACCACAAAGGATTTTGTGAATGGTCATAATATATCATCCATCATCCACATGAATGTGGTCGGGGAATTAGTCAAGACGAAAGGCATGACCAACCACTTAGAGAGACCTTCTTTAGACTTGAAGGATATCTTCCATACATTAGTTTCCTCAATAAACATCTGGTGGTATCCTGACTTCAGATCAACTTTACTAAAACATTTCGCAACCTTGAGATGATCTAGAAGATCACCAATCTAGAGGAATGGGTACCAATTTTTTACTATGATCTTGTGTAGGGATATGTAATCAATACAAATTCACCATGTCACATCCTTCTTTTGTACTAGAATAATTGGGATTTCGTAAGGTGAGGAGCTTGGTCTAATGTGACCCTTCAGAATTAGCTCTTGGATCTGGAATTTGATTTGTTCATTCCACATAATAGAGCGCCTATATACATGGTTGTTAGGTGGAGGAGCATCGAGTGTCAAATTAATTGAGTTCTTTACCTAACAGTTCAAATGCACCCTAGTAGGTGAGGCAAATATGTCTTTGTTCTCTTCTACTATCTTGTCCACCTTCTTTTGTTGTGTACAGAAACCTCATGCAGAGGTTTTGGTGGTTGCAATGACCTTCCGTTCACCTTCTGACCGGACCATAACGAGGACACATCTCCTAGTCTGAGAGACCACCTTTATTCACTACTTCACGAAGATCATAGAGACCATAGTAGTTGGGACTACCTTCGGTACCCTATAGAGTTTCCCTCCCAAAGTAATAATGACACTACACCGCCTAGATTCATAAACAACATGACACTTCCAAATATATGATTATCCTAAAATAATATCACAAACTTCAAGGGAGGACCTTTGTGGTAGTGATGGTGAAACTAGGTTATATGTCAATGATCCATTTTTCCTCATCTAGTTTTGAATTAGAGTCTGAGTTAGCATCTGAATATGAGACTTTTGTCTCAGGAAACAATGATCGTTTGGATTGACATTCATCAGTGTTGTGCCAAGGGATTTTGTGGAACTTGCACCACTTTCTAGTGTCCTTCTTCGACTTCCCCTTACCCTTATTTTATTGTGGCGTGGACTAGTTGTCTTGTGGCTGGCCATCCTTTCTTTGTCGTTTACTCTGGGAGTTAGGGCCACCTTTACCGTGCTTCTACTGCGATGGGTTTGTAGAATTGAAATCTCTCTTATTATTTTGCTTGAAATTTTTCTCGATCTTGAAAGTATATTAGTAAGCGGCTCCTAGTGAAGAGATATCCAGGAATTCCATATCTATTTGGATTTACCTATGCATGCCACTCCAGTACTTTAGAACGAGGTGCCACTCAGAGTCTTTAATACCTATATTTTTGTGTAAGGTATGGAATATGTTTGTGTAGTCCAACATCATTTAGTCTCTCTCCCGACATAGAGTTTTCCATATCGTGTATTGTTCATGATATTTTCCAACATGGTAGTATTTTTCCTTGAGGGCATAAAAAAAAGTCTCCCAAGAGGGTCCTCGCTCGAAAATTGCAGACTCATCTCCAACTTGTTTCTCACAATAAATATCCCATGAATGACATGGGGAAGGACTCTAAGGAGTGAGAAGGTGATCGTTTCACTATTGGAAAATTTTTGGATATATAAATAACCCTATAGTACACTTAACCATTTTTCCATAGTGTTGATGTCTATCTATCCTTCAAGATATACGTCAACACTCTGGAGATAGTTGATGGAGATATTTGATGACAAATCCCCCAACATTGACAGGTTCTCATGTGGGTTTTAAAATGCCATGTGGGATTTGTTTGTTCCATACATGCTCCATGTTTATAAGGAAGTTGCATATATGAAATCATTGTGTGAGCACACCATCAAAGGCCTCATTAAATTCATTTTAAAGCCATATGACCTAGAATTAATTACTAGTGGAGAGCTATTACCTTTTTTAATGTTCCATACAACATTTTATCTAAGGCCCTAGATCTTTGGCTTAATGGACTCTACCACAACTTAATAGACTTGATCACATAATATTTTATCATAAGTCCTTATATTTTTCATAATGTTGTGGTTTTGGAGGGTATGGAATGAAATGCTTGGGCTTAAATGTCCTTTTTATCAAAATATATTTTGAGAAGGCTTATGATAGATTGGAAAGGTCATTCATCTTGAACATGCTAAATTTTTTGTGTTTTGGAAAATTTGTTTTAGGTTTAATGTAGAAACATTATTTCTTGATGTCTCAACCTACCTCTCCATTAATCATTCTAACTTGGATTAAATTGGTCTCTTCAAATCAAATGTTTGTTGGCTCTAACATTGTATGTATAAATAGTTGTTGAATCCCTCAAATACTTACTCCACAATTGAGTTTCATGAGAGCTTATAAAGTGAATATCCCTCCCAAACCCTCACATTGGATAGATGGTAAATGACGATTTTGTTGATGACTTATTATTTAACACTCCTAGATGGTCTATAAAAATGACACCCTCGAGTTTGGTTTTTATATTAATGACAATTTTCTCTAATGGTTTCAATAGTATTATGTGAATGGAATGCATTGATTGAAACTTCCTAGTTCTCAGGTAAGTGGTTGTAAAAGAGAGGAATTCAATATTCCAAAGACCTTTTTGACTCCCAAACCAGGGATTGGAAGGTTTGGTCTAGTTTGAAAGTTTTGTTTTTCCTTTCCAATACTAATAGGTTGATTTAGGAGCATGTTAAAAGAATCATCTATAATAAGTTTTCTTAAAGACTGGGATGTAATTTGAGGTGCCCTTATGGAGGGATTTGAGATGAAATTGTTCCGAGCAATTTAGGAAATTTCACTCAGTTAATGGCTATAGATGGTTGAGTAAAAATAATGTCTTGGATGTTAGGCCTAATAGGATTTGGAGGTGATGTAGGAGCATTTCACCGCCAAGATCAACCTTATTGATTGGACCTAGGGGTATTGACATTTACTAAGGGAGTGAGTTCACTAAGCATGAATTATTGTAATTTCTGTGTCAATTAAGTTATAGAAGTCTCGTATGAGATGGGGTTTGTTGAGTTGAGTTTATTTGTAATTGAATCTTCCTTGGTTTAGAGATCTCAAAGGAATGGAGACCTAGAACCTAGGGATGGTTGAGGATATTTTGGATTTGAGAGATCCTATGGATTATTTGTGGAATTTAGAGAGTGTGTTTAGGGTCTAAAAATAAACTAATAGTTTAGACATTTCCCTTTATAATTTGTAAGCCTGCAGGCATTAAAGTAGTGGATGTGTGTGTCAAGACAGAGAGGGAGGAATTGAGTGTGTAAGAGGCCAAGTGTGGTCGATAGGCCAATTGAAGGCCAACTGAATGTAAAACCAGGCCAAGAGAAGGAGAGAAGAGTCTTATGTATTTATGTACATAATTGTATAAAGAATATGTGTGTGTCATCTTGTGTCTTTGCATATCATTGGGAGAAGTATTGAACCTGTAAATCCATATGGGATCCTCCTTGTATTAAAATTATTCTAATCTGTGTTGTGTGCAGACAAAGCGAGTGTTTAAAGGTGTGTTGTGTAGCTAAAGACACAACAGTCGTTGGTTGTGGATCACTGGAAGGATCAATTATCCAAATCACACCAAGTGATATAACAGAAAGAGGGAAAGATCTGAGTTGTCAGATCTTAGTGAGTTCTATAATGACCATTCACTACTACATATTGAAAAATTTGCAACAACTACTTGTGATGAAAGTACCATTTCGTCGCAAAATTGAAGATAAAGAGTTGAATTTTTCAATTTTTTATGAATCCAACCCGCGTTCATTTCTCTTGAGACGAAACCATCTGTACATCTCAAGAGTGACAAACATGAAGATAGTGGATTCCCATCGCTCTTGCGATGACCATTGGTTATCGTCGTAAGAGCGACGATCCAATGATGATCGTTACACTGTTTGAAAAAGTCAACATTGACAGTTACACTGTTTGACAAAGTCAACATTGAATTGGTCAATGTTCATCGCTCTTGAGATGAAAAAAATATCTATAAATATTTTGCAAATTAAATATGCTGTGACAATCTTGCTATAACAACGACGGTTCAGAAAGGGTATTTTTGTGCGGAAGAAAGTCGCTGAATATTAGAGATGGGAAAAAAGTAAAGATGGTGAAGAGGGTGATGGTAGATGTTATTGCCCTTGAAAAAGATGTTGCACTACACGTCCCATAATAATTTTAATAGAAACAAATAAAAAACATTGTAGGAAATATGGGCACATTGATGGGGGTCGAATGAATATCATCCTGTGGTAATTAGCTATATACTCATTATCTGTTTTTATATTGTCGATTTTATATAAAATTATATATATGCATATATATTGTTTGAATATTGGTTATACACACTAATTTTGCATGATTGTTTGTAATTATAAAGTTAGAGTTTCCCTCTAACATTTTGCAGAATATTGCACCAAGTAGTATTAGAAATAATGTTGTACAAGTTGAGGAACATGATCAAAAAAATGAGGATCTCATGGAAGAATATGATGGGAAAAATCAAGTTAATTATCCCATGGAAGAAGATGATGGGTCAAATCAAATGATCCAAGATTTGTTTACTCATCCGGATGAGGATGGGGACAATGATGGTATTTATGATGAACCTCTATTGGAAAAGGAAAATAAACAACTTTATGAAGGCTCAAGAGAAAATCTTCTCTCTGCTACATTGTTGCTAGTGAACTTAAAGGTTATGAATAATTTTCCAAACACTTGTATGACATAGATCCTAAGGTGTGTAATATGTTTCATCTCATATACATAAAATTTTACTTTTTTCTATTTTTTTAGTGTTAATTAATGTGTAAAATAAGAATGCAATTTTTACGATTAATATTCTTTAAATTAATTATTTATTTGTTATGTTATAGATTGTTAGGTGAATTTTTGTTACCATCGTCAAATATTTTACCTCGCAAATATCGATATTTTCATGCCATTATGAAATACATTGGAATGGATTATCAAACTATAGATGCATGTTCTAATGATCATATTATATATTATGCACAACATTCTTCGAAAATAGAATGCTCACAATGTCTTATAAGTATATATCGAATCGATCAAGTAACAAAAAGGGTTCCTTGAATGACTCTTCGTCATATTCCCATAATTCCACGTTTGTAGCAATTGTTCAGGTGTGAAAGCATAGAACAATTTATGTATTAACATGCATGTAACAGAAGTGGAGATGGTGTTCTTCGAATTCTTGCTGACGATTATGCATTTAGGGAAATTGAGGAAAATGGGACGATTTCAAAGATGAACCTCATAATGTTACAATGTCTTGAATTTTTATTTTAATCATTGAATTTATTTTACCCTATTTGATAATTATTGTTGTGATTTCTTTTATGCTTCGTGAAGGCCGTCATCATGAAGGTATTAATAATGGGCTTCCACGAGGAACGAAATGTTATCCCACTCAATTCATAAGGTTTCCCTACTATGAGGATCTAAAAATAGCTAATGTGTTTGATACAATGCATATCGGGAAGAATGTGACAAAAACATTATTGCGAATAACATATGGTAGGAGGGATAAATAAAAAATTGTCAAAATTTGTACTGACATTCAGGAAGCCAATCATGCAATACAAAGTTTGATCCAATCAAATAGAGATGGATATTGAAATAAACTTCCATGGTTATTAACAAAGAAACAAAGAAATGATGTAAAAGAGGTCATTCAAAGAATTAAATTTCCCACAGGTTTTGCTTCAAACATAAATAATATCTTAACGAAGAAAGGTGAATTTGGTGGGGTAAAAACACATGATTGGCATACCTTCATTAAGGTAATAATTTTGGTATACATATATTTAAATTGGCCTTATACATATTTTAAGTTTTTTATTTTTTTGTCTACTTTGGTCGAAACAAATAATGATTCATTTTTTTTGTTACAGTATGTTCTACCGCTATCTCTCCCAAACAACTTTGACAACAACGTCAAAAAAGTTATATATCATATTGGCAAATACATGGGGTAAGTAGTTGTGATTTATATGCAAAATGTTCTTTTAATTTGTTGTTGTACTTAATTATGACATGTGTTTTACTTGTAATGTAATATATATTATGTTATGTTGAAACGTGTTATTTTCTTGTGTCATGATCTCATGTAGATGGTTGTCATTGAAAGAAATACATGAAGATGATATAAAGTATTGGAAGAGAGAAATTCCTTGGCTAATGTGTGAAATGCAAAAGTATATACCTCCAACATTTTTCAATGGACAAGAACACTACCTCATACACTAAGTTGAGGAGATTGAAATGTGTGAACCCGTACACACAAGGTCAATGTGGATGGTGGAGAGGCACTTGAAATCATTGAAGGCTTTGGTTAGACAAAGAGCACGTCCCGAGGGTTCTATGGTGGAGGTATATATGGTATATCAATACGTGGTGTATATTAGTCAATATATTCCTAAATTATCAGCGCCAACTATGCATGCAGTGGATCGCATTTGGGATGTGAACTCCATCAAAAAATTTGAAGATCATGAGCACCTGTTGGGGAAAGGTAGAATGAAAAAAAATGAGAGGTAATATATTAATAATTGTGGAGATTTATATTAATACATGTAAACTTTGATTTTTGTGCATATGATCATACTCATTAATATATTAATATCTGTTATTTCATAAATTATTAATATTTACCATGGTTATAACTAATATTTAATATTGGTGAATTATGATTTTTTGATTCAGTTGCTCAAGATTGGGATGCATTGCATTATACATTGCAAAAAATCTTAACTGGATGAATGTATGGATTGAAAGATATAAACAACATCATGGCGGCATTTTATCATGGCAACGACTATTTGAATTGGTTAGAGAAGCTCGTTGTAACAGAGATGCCAATGTTATGGAAAGGGAAATTGTTTACCATATGGTTTGAAAGATGGAAAGGAAAAAAAATTCACCCATTTTATTCAGTTATTTTATATTATATTAATGTGACTACACGTGTACTGTCTTTTTCAGATACTTTCCAAGTTATATAAATATGTTAATTTATTAATTGACAATGCATATTTTACATATATGGCATATTGCAGTTGAAACACCACAAGGCTATGTGGTGCAATGGTCGTAAATTTTGCATCAAACAGTTGGATGAAACCAAGAGAAATTTTGATAGTGGGATAACTGTAGTATTCCAGGTCACTAATGTTTCCTCTAGGAGTGACAGACATCCTCGAGAATCTGAAAATAGATACTATGGATATTTGAATGATATACTTGAGTGTGACTTTAATTGCTTCAAAATAGTTATGTTCGACGTCAAATGGTATAAGTTACTAATGCATGAACGGGATGAGGAAAGAACTGTTATTCAACATGCCAATGGATTTCTGATGATTAAAACAACGGTGTTTGAAAGAGGACATGATCGCTATGTTTTTACGAGCCAATGTGAATAGGTATTTTACTCAAATGTTTTAGGTGAGAGGGATTAGTCATTTGTTGTTAGACATGATCCAAGAGGAAGGCCAATTAAGTATCCTCATGTACAGGAAGAAGATGATATCGAAGAAGAAGATGATTCACCAGATCAAATAGAGTCGAAATATCATGCATGGTCGATAGACGAGGAAGACGAAGAAGATCATGATCCAGGCGTAGGAGACAATGCAGTTCTTGATGATGATGTCGATGAAAATATGCTCGAAAATGACATTGATGACGATGATGATATCGTCAATCCTTTCAACATCGTTTATGAACTAGATAATGATACATATGTCGATTTCGATGAAGAAGAAGATACATAATAAGGATGATTATACAAATGTTGAGTTGGATCAGGTATGTGACTATACATTTTAATTTGTATGAATTATTCTATTAAAATAGATTACTTATGTCATGGGTTAATTACATGTTTTTAAGTTTTATGTGACGTTTTTATATCCTATGTTACATGTTGTTTAATTATTATGTGAAGCCTAAAAATAGTCGCCAATATAATAAAGTACGTGGTAAACTAAAAATATCATTTACAAACACATAATTTCAATATTTACCTTCATTTTTTATTTTTTTTTGTAGTTTCTATGCATGAATCTTACTATCTTGCTTTTGATTATTTTCTATTTTAGAGATTGGGTATTGGGGAATTGAGAGTGATGTGAGGGGGAGGGGAGGGGCCATATGAGATTACACCTTCACATGGTTGGCCTTGTTCAATAGAGAATAAATTATGCTTGAAACCAAGAGAAGATCATTCATTTTTATACCATCATGATCGTAGATGTCATCATTGTTGTCATAGTATTGCATCAATGAAGTTTTGATGAACGTGTTTGTCATTTCTATAGAATCTTTGTTGAAACTATTTGAAAACATGGGACTTTGGCCCATGAGTTATGTGGGAAGAAGAACGTGCATTTCCAAACTCGAATATGACTCACACACCCACTCTATATTTTATCCACTCTCAGCCTCGTTTCGATTGAACTTTTCATTGTGATGAAAAATCCCTCTTTTTTCGTTCATTGTTTAATCAACACAATAAAATTATGTCCTTGCAGTAGTAGATGCGGGAACATTTGTGTCAAATGAATTTTAAAAGGAAAAAAAAAAATACATTGTACTATGACTAGACATGGGAAACAATGACCTGTGAATGGGGCCAACGTAGAATTTTTTTCAAATTATTTCTATATGCACTAAAATTTGACATTGATAGACTATTCACATGCCTTAACGATATGGGAGGGTTTCTAGACTCAAGTTTGACTCACACACCCACTTGTTTCGATCATAAAATCATCATGTAAACCATAAACCCTATTTTTCTTTCAAAGTACACAAATTGGTTAACACAAGTTTTAAGTTTGCATCAACCTTTCTTCATTTTTCTTTCAGGTTCTACATTGTATATACAATGTATGTGTGTCATAGTTGTGATGAAAAATCCCTCTTTTTTAGTTCATTGTTTAATCAACACCATAAAAATATTTCCTTGCAGTAGTAGATGTGGGAACATGTGTACTGTCGAATGAATTTTAAAAGGAACAATGAAAAGACATTGTACTAGGACTAGATATGGGTAACAATGACCTGTGAATGGGGCCAACATTGAATTTTTTTCAAACTGTTTCTGTATGCACTGAAATTTGACATGGATAGACTATTTGCATGCCTTAACGATATGGGAGGGTTTATGGACTCAAATTTCACTCACACACCCACTTGTTTCCATCATCATGTCATCATGTAAACCATAAACCCTATTTTTCTTGTACTTCATCTTGTTATACATGATCTTGTACTTCATATGTTATACAAGATCTTGTACTTCATATGTTATACATTAATATGAAACAATACTCAATACAGTAAGAATGGAACCCCTTGCATTCCCATTCCTATCCTAGAAACCCAACAATTAACATGGCCTAATGGGGTTAAGGATTTTGCATGCCTTCGATCCTAATTAGGGTTAGGATTTGGATGCTCTATAATTTTATTGAATGACCACATATGACTAGTTTCATATGCATGAGTAATGTAAGTCAACGCGACATATACTTAGTATCATGTTGGTCAACAATATAGGTAAACTTGTGGGAGGCATAGCTTCTACATATGAACTTTTACTAAGGTGATTATTATACCATTGGAAAGTTGTTGATGTGTAGAATGATGTTGAGAGGATGGGAACTTTATTCCTAAATATTTGACTCCAAATTGGCCATTTAAGGCCTCAAATAGTTATCCAAAATTTCCTGGGCACCAAATCACCAAAGTGGTTCGACCTACCCCTAAAATGGGTCATATAAGCCAATAAGTCAATTTTTTCCACCTAGAAGTACCAAAATAGATGACAAATCATTATACGATGATTCTTTTTGGATCATCAAACCTACATAAGGGGAGAATGATGGATATGAATAATTATTGATGGATTTATAACCTCTTATTGAAGTTCAGGGGCCAACCCCCAAGGATAAATATTGTTTCCACCCACCCAACCCGATGTTGTATTGTTGCCTAATGTGATGTTTTACATTGGCATGCTCGTCATTTTATTATGTTATTGGTATTGTGTATGTTGCCTTTAAGGTGAGAGTTTAGTTGTTTCTATAACATATATGGTAAAGTTTTCTACCTTGGACAATGAGTTGCTAGGGATATTAAGTCTTTTTGCATGTTCCTTTTTAAACAACTTACTTTTTTATAAAATATTCCATACATACATGTCTTAATATTATATATAAGAAGTCGTAAATAATGTCATAATTAATATTAAAATAAAACAACATCATTGTTAGCATTGTAAATTAAGTGATTAATATGGTTTATAATGCCATACTTCAATTGTCTATGTCATTCATTGATCCCTTATTACATCGAGAGAAGTAAGGTGCACTCTACAACCTAGTATGGATGAGATGTGTAATGTAAGTAACCTTATAAATCAAAATGTAATGTAAAAGTTCATAATATAAAAAGGAAAATTAAAAAATACCACAATGTACAAATGAAGTTATATATATATATATATATATATATATATATATATATATATATATATATATATATATATATATATTAACGACCCCATCGTTACGACTACATGCGATGCAAGCAAGTGCAATTTTTTTTTATATTTTCAGGCAGAAAGGCAACAACGACAACAATTAACCAACACCACTTGATGACGAACACCATGCAAGCAAGTCAGGTAACTGACCACATAATGACCTAGCATACTTAGCACCTTCTGCGACTTGGAAAACACGTGAAAACAATTAAGCTAAGGGACAACATGAAGATCACCTAGACGCAACCAATGTCAATTGACACCGGTAACTTGAACCTCAGGGCGAGTGAGGAACAAGCACAAACCATCATTACAACACAAGTACCAACATCAACTATGAAGAACACTACACCCACAACGGAAAGCACATGACTCTAGCTAGGTTATCATTTGCTGCTACCAAACAAGGCACACAATGATCCCCTACTCAGGAGTCAGGCCGTCATAAAGCGGTAGGCGTGACAGTGCCCAAGGCGCAATAAACTTATCTAGACTAATATCCCAAGGAAATATCAACGTGCTAGGAGACCAAATTAACTGTCAAACCTGAAGATAGAATAAAAATATAATAAAGTTGCTATCTATGGATTGCAGATAGAATCTATAAAATAAAACCGCTATCTATGGGAACACAGATCTTTTAAACTGAAACAAAGATAATAAAATCGATATCTATGGAACTGAAGATAAGAATATAATACGATCACTATCTTTTAAGCAGAAATTTATTACAACTTAAAGTAGCCATGATTACAACTTAAAGTAGAAATTTATTCCAAATGAATTAGATTTGTCATGAACTCCAATCCAAGAATTTCATTAAAAAGAGAAATTGAAAGTCGAGTTAACACGATCCATTGAACATAAATTGGAAATCAACATATCAGAATAGAAGGATTAAAGGTATTGACAGAATCTACGATGTGTAATTCTAAACCAAATATATCATTAACTTCATTCCAATGTGACAACTATTTCATTGTAACTATACCCTTCCACTACTTTATTATAATTAATGAATCCCTTCGAATTTTTAATTGCAAAAGAAGATATAATAAAATAAATAATAGAAGAGTAAAATAGTTTGCATTGCATTAAATCGAGTAATTTACCTGCATTGTTAATTGTAAATATTCAATTTTAGATCATTGGAAATTGAAAATTTTAAAATAAAACTAACATTTGGGAAATACGATTACTTCATTGGAAATGGTGATTAATCAATTTACTTTACTGATTACTCTAAATGTTGTCTATCATAAAAATCTGTTGTCTACTATACTGGATGAAAACACAGTCTACTGTAGAATCTTTGTCTATTAATAGATGGTTGCATCATTTATCTTGTTGTCTATAAAAGTGATAGCGTTGTCCAACATTTATAAGAATAGTTGTCCATGACAAACGCAGATATATAATCCAGTTGAATAATAATGCATGTATTAATTAAAAGTGAGGTTGCTGCATAACTATCAATATTGTTAAGGTGTAAATAGCAAGAAGGATATCGTTTACTCACAACAATAATTAAACAAGAAAACAATACATTCGTTGTTGATCAATGCTGTGTATATTCACTGTCTAGAAATATGAACATTGTTGTCATTCAAGCAATCACACTCAACCATAATTTTCTGTCCTTCAATACAAAACACTATCTATAAAGAAGGAATTTGCCACCCGGTCATGCATGTCAGTCACCCTTTTTATAAAATTGTTGTCAAACATATTAAAAGTTTGTTGTCAAATATTTACTCTCTACCTATTAATTAAAAACATTATCAATAAATCAAGGGGGAATCATTGCCATTAAAAACAAAGGTATCAACCTGTAAATTCGTTGGGGAGCGTGTTGTCCAAATAATAAATAAAATCGCTAGGTAAATACGTTTTTAAAAGCAAAATTTGAAGCTCTACAAAAATGATCTCTACCCAACAAAATCGCAAAGGTAAGTTCTATGATAATCTAAGGGTAATTCTATTAATTAACCTATTGTTATCACCATCTAACAACCATTTCGAGGTCTAATAAAAAGGAAATTCGCAAAGGTACCACAATTCACCTTCATTATTGTTACATTCACAATCAATATATATATATATATATATATATATATATATATATATATATATATATATCACTATTAGTACGCATATTAATAAATTCGAAGTCATATTACATATTCATCGTTGACCAAACTATTTGAATCTGTTTAGATTATAATGCTGTCTATCAAGTTATATTATACAACATAACTAAAAATGACATTTTTGTGCATGCTATCCGCTATCAACAACATGCACAACACGTGAATAATATGCTACAACAATATTGCTACCCAAGACGCAATGAATACAAACGCTACCCATTTACACATAATATATGCTACCCATTACAATCCCTTATACAGTAATTACGCTTCCCATTTACACTCCCTTACACAGTAATTATGCTACCCATTTACACTCCGTTTGCACAGCAAAATTGTTGCCCTTTTTACACAGTAAACACCACTACAATACACACAGTAACCACACCACCATTTCATTGTAAAAATGTTGTCTAAAGGTTACGAAAAACCTCTGTATCAGTAATACAAAAATCATGGTCTCGATATCACCAGGAATTCGCTGTGTCAAAGTCATTTTTTTTTTTTTTAAATTAGGGAGATATAACGCAGTCAATATTGGTCCAAAATGTAGAGCAAAATGAGATGTATGCATAACTGTAAAAATGTGGATGTATAGGTAAAACGCATACCAAGACTGTAATAAACGCCCAACAAAATCGCAAAGGTAAGTTCTATGATAATCTAAGGGTAATTCTCTTAATTAACCTATTGTTATCACCATCTAACAACCATTTCGAGGTCTAATAAAAAGGAAATTCGCAAAGGTACCACAATTCACCTTCATTATTGTTACATTCACAATCAATATATATATATATATATATATATATATATATATATATATATATATATATCACTATTAGTACGCATATTAATAAATTCGAAGTCATATTACATATTCATTGTTGACCAAACTATTCGAATCTATTTAGATTATAATGTTGTCTATCAAGTTATATTATACAACAGAACTAAAAATGACATTTTTGTGCATGCTATCCACTATCAACAACATCCACAACACGTGAATAATATGCTACAACAATATTGCTACCCAAGACGCAATGAATACAAATGCTACCCATTTACACATAATATATGCTACCCATTACAATCCCTTATGCAATAATTACGCTTCCCATTTACACTCCCTTACACAGTAATTATGCTACCCATTTACACTCCGTTTGCACAACAAAATTGTTGCCCTTTTTACATAGTAAATACCACTACAATACACGTAGTAAACACACCACCATTTCACTGTAAAAACGTTGTCTAAAGGTTACGAAAAACCTCTGTGTCAGTAATACAAAAATCGTGGTCTCGATATCACCAGGAATTCGCTGTGTCAAAGTCATTTTTTTTTTAAATTAGGGAGATATAACGCAGTCAATATTGGTCCAAAATGCAGAGCAAAATGAGATGTATGCATAACTGTAAAAATGTGGATGTATAGGTAAAACACATACCAAGACTGTAATAAACACAGTCAATATGTGATCCCCCAAAAAACACAGGACTGTGTGATAAGGATTCAAAATGCAGTCGCCAAAAACATAAAAGTTGTTATGTATAAGAGATTTAATCACATTCAACAATTAAAAATGCAGTCAATATTTTAAATCAAACATTGTCATTCATATATTAATAACGTTGATATTTTATTAATCAAAGAGCTGGGAACTATCATGAAAATCACAGAGAGTAAAATTCCATCCAAAAACGCAGGGGTGATATTAAAAACACAAGGAGTATTAAGTTGTTCACAGAAAGAAAAGATACACAATATGTAGAGATACTCAAACGCAAGGTGGTGCAAGGGAAATCATTTAGCCAAGAATCAATCAACGCAAAGATGATTAAGGGGGTAGACAACTCAGCAAAAAATTGTCTTTCGCTCATCATCCATGCATAGAAAAGCAGGGCATTAGAATCTATAGGTCTATAAACATCGAAGTGACGACCGTCGATTTGGCTCCTGGCTGATTGCTCAGGCATGGAATGATGACCTAGGGATATGGGCAGAATACAAAGCAAAAACTCTTCATAATAATCGTTAAATCCCACACAGATAAGTTACTGGAAGTAGAAGTTGGGTTCGCCAAAGGAAATCCTTCAGAAAACAACAAGCAAGGGGGTTACAATACTGGAGGAAAGTGGGTGCAAGCCAATGCATGGAAATGAAATATTAAACTAGCACAGATAAAAAACATGAGTAAATTTAAATTCATTGCAAGTAATAATTAAACCGACATACCTTAGCCTAACACATTTGCTCAGTAGTTTTTGTCCCGCGCGCGCTCCTTCCAGCTTCCGCTTGCTGACCGATGTGACCTCACCAGTACCTCCCAGTCAATGCTCGGGGTACTCTTCTTCCACCTGAGCCCCCCGAGCTGCAAAGGGTCCACGCACACTAAACCAAAGAACAACTAGCACCCAGCTCACCTCGCAAGGTCGAGCTACCACTTGTTACCCGAGCTGGGTATCCCAATTCCCACAAGATAAATCAGTCAAGACAAAAATTCAACAGTGTAACATTATGCATGAAGATCAAATCCATACTCCTCCTCCTCCACCCTTTTTATAAATTTTTTAAGTGATTTCTTTCCCAAGTTCTCATTTAATCTATTTTTCATTATTTTAATCAGAAAAAACCTCCCCTATACACATGCCACCCATCCCCCTAGTTGCACCAAAAATTAATTTCATTAATTATTTAATTATTCCTATTTTTCTCACCCACCTAAAAGCATTCCTAAAAATGCTCCTTGGTGTCCCAATATTCCCTTACATATTTTAAATGACTTACGCCTTTACTAAATTCCTAGTTGAGTTCATAATTAGAAAGTTATTAAAGGCAAGATTCCTTACTAAGTTAGACATTCAACTTTTTCCTTACGTTTCCCTTTTTCTTTATGTTTCCCCCTTTTTCCCTTAGTTTCCTATTTCTTTTAAGTTTCATTTTTTCCCTTTTTAACTAAAACTCAAATTAGCAAGTGTAGAAAAACCACATTTTCCCCCTTTTTCTTTTTAATTCATAAAATTTAATTAGCATATGTAGATAAAACAATCATTTCCCTTTTAAAACTTCAATCCCCCAATATAATTTGAATTTTAATAAATTAATTGAATTTCTTACCCCCTTCTCATCACATGTTTAATTATGATTATTATTTTTGACCACAAGTGTCACTTAGACCTAGATTTTAATTTCATTAGGTTAGGCGACATTTTTATTAGGGAAAAATGTTTTTAAATCGTACTTATCACATCATTTGTTCTAAGGCTATTTAGGTTTATTCACTTACCAGTTAAAAATGCGACGTGCCCTTCAGGACACACTAGGTGCTCCAAGGGTGCCACTTGCCTCTTTCTGTTTTCGTTGCGTGACATGCCCTTCAGGAAACACTACGTGCCCCAAGAGTGCCACTTGTCTCTTTCTGTTTTCCTTACGTGACGTGTCCTTAAGGACACACTACATTCTCCAAGGGTGCCACTCTCCTCTTTCGTTTTCCTTACACGATGTGCCCTTCAGGATGCACTACATGTTCCAAGGGTGCCACTCGCCTCTTGAATGACTTGGTAGACATAAAAAAACCTTGGAGTCAATACTCCTCTAGGTGATCTTGTGGGAGACTAAGGGCCTCTAAGGAATAAGGCCCTTGCCTTATTGCGCTCCCCTTAGAATCATCGTGAGCGACTGTTGTAGTCTGCCCTCACGACATCGTGGGTATTTTTGAACTAGCTAATCGTTAACCTAGAGTTCAAGCCACGACGGGAGTGCTAGTATGCTGTGGCAGGGCGTCTATCCACACCCCTCCCTCAAGTCTTTGGTTGTCGTGCATGACCCCTTTACTCCACATGTGAGTCTGGTCGACAAGCTATCGTCAGCCTGCATCATCAATGAATCATGTCAACAATATTAATCAATCATCATAACATCTAATAATAAGTGCATATGTCATATCAACAAAATTCAACCCAATAGTCCACTCCCTGACTCTATCTGGATTCTAAGGGGTTTCATCGATGCCTCTGCATCCTCAATGTCCAAAGTCCTGCACACTCAGGAGAACCTAGTCAATAGCACTTGTTTATGTAAACACACAAAATAACATATCATCATATCCAAACTGTCTCATAATCATAATCAAACGACCAATAGTATAATAATCTAGATCACTTGCAAGAAAGTGTCCTCAAAGAATCAGCTCGCTTAGTGTGCACAAAAGCGGGATATTACATACAACCCCTCTTGGTCTAAACTTCGTCCCGAAGTTTCGTAGTATATAAGTGTCGAAATAATGTTTATCACAGTATCATAAGTCTATCTATCAAACAAAAAGGAAACTGTCGGTGCATATCATATGCATCCTCCTAGGTCGCCGAGTGTGGACTATAGTTGTCCCACTTGACCTTGACCTGATCTACTGTTCGACATAGTAGTTGTCGAATGTGATGATCCAGGATGCAGATTGGCTCAGTCGTGAGAGCACCCTCGTCAGATACCTGCAAGGAACTCATGTCTATAACATGTGTAGGATCACTAATATAATGTCTCAAAACTGATACGTGAAAAACATCGTGCATACCCCTCAAAGAATTAGGAAAGGCTAGTCAATAGGCCATGAGCCCCTTCTTCTCCACAATCTCGAAAGGTCCCATGAACCTAGGAGAGAGTTTAGCACCCTTTCCAAACTTGATCAAACTCTTATGCAACTTTACTTGCAAGAAGACTCGATCGCCAACTTTGTAACTACGGTCGACACGGTGCGCATCGACATAAATATTTTGTCGATCCTACACTTCTTTGATCCTTTGTTTTATTATTTGCATTTTATCTTCCATTTCTTGTATCGCTTCTGGTCCCACTAGGAACCTATCCTCAAGCCGATCCCAACTCAAGGGTGTCCAACACGGTTTCCCATAAAGAAACTCGAAAGGTGCCATCTTAATGGTGCTTTGGTAACTGTTGTTATATGTGAATTCTACCAGTGGTAAGAATTCTTCCCAGTGCTTCTATTGGTCCATCACGTACATGCGCAACATGTCTTCCAAGACTTGGTTTGTTCGTTCAGTCTTCCCATCTGTATTCGGGTGATACGCAGTACTACAGTTAAGTTGGGTTCCTAAGGCCTCTTGGAAACTAGTCCAAAATCGTCCAATAAAAACCGATCCTCGATCAGATATAATCCTCTCAGGCACGCCATGCAGCCTAACAATCTCACTGATGAAAACTCTAGCTATGCTAGGTGCTTGATACGTCGTATGCACAAGAATAAATTGAGCACTCTTCACCAGAGTGTCGACTATCACAAAAATTGAGTCGTGTCTCCTTGCCGTCAGTGGCAATCCAACAATGAAATCCATCAAAATAACCTCCCATTTAGATTTTGGAATAGCGTGAGGTTGTAGTAATCCTGCTGGATGTCTATGTTCAGCCTTCACCTGCTGACATTCTAGACATCTGGCCACATAGTTGACTATGTCTGCCTTCATTCCTTTCTAGAAGAATAAGGGCTTAAGGTCTGCCCTCATCTTCGTGAGTCTCGGGTGAGCCATGTACATTACTCTGTGAGCCTCGTTTAGGATCAAACTCCTCAACTCATCATTTGGTGGTACGTGAATTCGATTTTTAAATATCAATAATCCATCATCGTCAAACGCAAATCCTTCAAATCTTGGTACCATCATTGTATTTTGTTCGATAAAATCCTTGACCTCTTTGTACCAGTCATCGTCATGTTGTAAAGTTAGAATTTTTTCACGTAGATTCGTCTGAAGCGGAATCACCGAAAATATGCATGGTATTTGACTCAATACATCAGCCACTCTGTTCATTGTTCCCTTTATGTAAGTAATCTCGAAGTCATACTCGCTAAGCAATTCCAACCAACGTCGTTGTCGCGCGTTCAGGTCACTCTGCGTAAAGATGTGTTGTTGTCCACAGTGGTCTATTTTTAGTTCAAATTTTTGTCTAATAAGGTAGTGTTTCCAAACCTTCAAGGCATATACAATGACTAACAAATCCAAATCATGCGTCGCATAGTTCTGCTCATGCCTTCTCAACTTCTTTGAGATGTAAGCGATCACTCGACTATCTTGCATCAAGACTCCACCTAAGACTTCCTTGGATGCATTAGTGCATACCAAGAATTTTGCGTCCATGCAGGGACCTTTAGTATTGGTTTTGTTGTCAATAGCTCTTTGAGCCTCCAAAAGGCTTCCGCACATTTCTTAGTCCAAACAAACTTCATGTTTTTCTTCTGCAATTTCGTGATTGGATTTTCTATCTTTGAAAATCCCTCGACGAACCATCGATAGTATCCTGCTAAACCCATGAAGCTATGCACTTCTGGGACATTCGTCGGCGCAGGCCATTCCATAATAGCCTCGACCTTTGTTGGATCCATGGCGATACCTTCGCCAGAGATGACATGCCCTAAGTAGTGGATCTTTGATTGATAAAACGAGCATTTAGACAATTTCCCATACAATTTTTTCTCTTGCAGACACTGTAGTACCAAGTGCAAGTGTTCCTCCATCGTCCAAGAGTAAATCAAAATATCGTCAATGAATACTTGGACGAACTTGTCCAAGTATTCACAGAACACCTCGTTCATCAATATCATAAATACCCAGGGGCGTTTGTCAGTCCAAAGGTAAAACAATAAATTCATAATGTCCAAACCTCGTCTTAAAGGCGGCCTTAGGGACATCATCCTCCTTGATCCGTAACTGGTGATACCCTGATCTCAAGTCGATCTTTGAAAACATCGTCGCACCCTTCATCCGATCAAACAAATCATCAATCCTTGGCAACGGATATTGATTCTTGATCCCTACCTTGTTCAATTGAGGATAGTCAATGCAGAGTCTCCACAACCCATCCTTCTTTCGTATGAAAATAACAGGCGCACCCCACGGCGACACACTTGGACGTATAAGTCCCAGGTCCAGCAACTCCTTCAGTTGCATTCTCAACTTTTGTAACTCCAAGGTCGACATCTGATAAGGTGTTGTTGCTATTGGTTCAGTCCCCAGTTTTAGTTCTATGGTAAATTCCAATTCCCTCTCTAGTGGCATCCCAGGTAAATCATCCGGGAAGACATCTGCAAACTCTCTCACCACAGAAAGGTGTTCTAAAACTTCCGCTACTCCCTTCTCATTTAAAGCAAGGATCGCATAAATATTACATCCCTTGCACATGCTCTTCCGTAGCTACAAGGAAGAGATGAACCTCGGGGAAACTCCCTAGTTCCAACCTATAATCACGTGTCTACGTCCCTCATCATCGACCAATCTCAACCATTTTGTCTTACAGTTGAATATTGCCTCATGCGATTCCAACCAGTCCATACCAATCACAACGTCATAAGATCCTAAGATCGTGACGTACAGGTTGGCCCTGGTAACAAACTCTCCCAGGTTAAGGGTACAACCCGTAACTTTCCCTCCAACCTTCTGGTTGGCTCCGGAATCCATATCTACAAATCTAAACTCATCCTGTTCGACTTCGTTTACCTTAATCCTTTTTAGCACTGCACCAGAAATGAAACTCTCGGTAGCACCAGAATCTATCAAAATACTAAGGGTCTGGTCAGCGACGGTACCTGAAGTCTCGAGCACAATCGACTAGTGTTCTTCCTGGCGGTTATTCACCACTGCATGAATCCGATGGGCCTTGCACAAAACTCCCATGGTAGTGAGTCTGGCTGATCCAGATGCTCCGATCCTCTCTTCTGGGCAGTCAGACTGGTAATGTGGCTCCCCACAATCCAACACACTTTTTTTGGTCTAGTATTTCTGGTACCCGAAGTAGAAGCTGAATTCTAACATTAAGGCCCAACACAAACTCGTTGATCTTAAGTTTCTTGGTAATTTGGTGCGGAGCATACTGAAGCAGCTCCAAAAATGGGCCTCGTACTCGGGCACCGTATGGTCGCCCTGTTGCAACGCATTGAACTTGTTGAGCCGACGCTCAAGGAATTCCTCAGAAATATACCTCACTTGGAACCGTTCCTCGAACAGTTACCATGACATGTCTTCGACGACCGTGTTCAAAAGCGGCAGGAGCGTCTTCCACCATAGAAGAGCGCTCCCCTGTAGTTGAAGACTGCCATTCGGACCTTCGTGTTGGAATTATATTCACGAAGCACAAAGCACATTTCCATATTCTCCCACCATGCCTTGGCGGCTGCACCGTCTGGGGCACCAAAGAACTCGGGAAGTTGACCTTCTCGAGTTCACACTGAATACTAATAGTACTGGTTGGGCGTGCTGTGGACCCTCAGGGGTACATGCACCCTGGCCTCATCTCCATACATATAGTGGATCAAGTCCTCTGACATTCCTTGAAAGGACCTTGTCAGGTCATCATCATCCCTTACAATAATCAAATCCTGCCCAAGGACTTGTTCTTCCCCTTGGGGGTTAGACTCTGAGGGCGCGGGAACTTCTGGAGGCATCACACCTCCTTCCATGGCACCATGCTGTGACCCTCTGTGGCATTCTCTAATAGAGATCACCACATGGACATGTTAAAGTTTTTAGTTAGCACTAGGTTAATACTCAAGGGTTTACTGTAGTGGAAAGTATGGTGATCCACAGTTGCAGGGTTGAACCCACTCTGATACCATATGTAACGGCCCCATCGTTATGACTACATGCGATGCAAGCAATTGATTTTTTTTTTTTTTTTCAGGGAGGAAGGCAACAATGACAATAATTAACCAACACCACTTTATGACGAACACCACGCAAGAAAGTCAGGCAACCGACCACATAATGACCTAACATAGTTAGCACCTCGTGAGACTGGGAAAACATGTGAAAACAATTAGACAAAAAAAAATGATTGAGATAAGTGACAACATCAAGATCACCCAGATGCAACCAACTTCAAGTGACACCGATAAATTTAACCTCACGGTGAGCGAGGAACAAGCATGAACCAACGTTACAACACAAGTACCAACATCAACTACGACGAACACTACGCCCACAATGGAAAGCTCATGAATCTAGCTAGGTTAGCATTTGCTGCTATCAAACAAGGTGCACAATGATCCCCTCCTCGGGAGTTAGGTTGTCATAAATCGGTAGGCGTGACAGTGCCCAAGGCATAATAAACTTATCTAGAAAAATATCCCAAGGAAATTTCAATGCGCTAAGAGACCAAATTAAATGTCAAACCTGAATATAGAATAAAAATTAATAAAGTTGCTATCTATGGATCACAGATAGAATCTATAAAATAAAACCGCTATCTATGGGAATGAAGATCTTTTAAACTAAAACAAAGATAATAAAATCACTATCTATGGAACTGAAGATAAGAATATAATAAGATCGCTATCTTTTTAGAGAAATTTATTACAACTTAAAGTAGCCATGATTACAACTTAAAGTAGAAATTTATTCCAAATGAATTAGATTTGTCATGAACTCCAATCCAAGAATTTCATTAAAAAGAGAAATTGAAGGTCGAGTTAAGATGATCCATTGAACATAAATTGGAAAAAAACACATCTGAATAGAAGGATTAAAGGTATTGACAAAATCTATGATGTGTAATTCTAAACCAAAGATATCGTTAAATTCATTCCAATGTGACAACTATTTCATTGTAACTATACCCTTCCACTACTTTATTATGATTGATGAATCCCTTCGAAGTTTTAATTGCAAAAGAAGATATAATAAAATAAATAATAGAAGCGTCAAATAGTTTGCATTGTATTAAATCGAGTAATTTAAACTTGCATTGTTAATTGTAAATATTCAATTTTAGATCATTGGGAATTTCAAAATTTTGAAATAAAACAAACATTTGGCAAATACGATTACTTCATTGGAAATGGTGATTAATCAATTTACTTTACTGATTACTCTAAATGTTGTCTATCATAAAAATATGTTGTCTATTATACTGGATGAAAATGTAGTCTACTATAGAATCTCCCTCTATTAATAGATGGTTGTAGCATTTATCTTGTTGTCTATAAAAGTGATAGCGTTGTCCAACATTTATAAGAATAGTTGTCCATGACAAACACAGATATATAATCCAGTTGAATAATAACACAGGTATTAATTAAAAGTGAGATTGTTACATAATTATCTATTGTTAAGGTGTAAATAGCAAGAAGGATATCGTTTACTGATAACAATAATTAAACAAGCAAACAGTACATTTGTTGTCGATCAATGCTGTGTAAATTCACTGTCTAGAAATGTGAACACTGTCGTCATTCAAGCAGTCACACTCAGCCATAATTTTCTTCCCTTCAATACAAAACGTTGTCTATAAAGAAGGAATTCGCCACCCCGTCATGCACGTCAGTCACCCTTCTTATAAAATTGTTGTCATACATATTAAAAGTTTGTTATCAAATATTTACTGTCTACCTATTAATTAAAAATGTTGTCAATAAATTGAGGGGGAATCGCTGCCATTAAAAATGCAGGTATCAACCAGTAAATTCGCTGGGGAGTGTACTATCCAAATAATAAATAAAAATGCTGGGTAAATACGTTTTTAAAAGAGAAATTTGAAGCTCTACAAAAATGATCTCTGCCCACCAAAATCGCATAGGTAAGTTCTATGATAATCTAAGGGTAAGTATCTTGATTAAACTATTATTATCGCCATCTAACAACCATTTCGAGGTCTAATAAAAAGGAAATTCGCAGAGGTACCACAGTTCTCCTTCATTATTGTTACATTCACAATCAATATGTATATATATATATATATATATATAATCGCTATTAGTACGCATATTAATAAATATGAAGTCATATTACATATTCATTGTTGACCAAACTATTCGAATCTATTTAGATTATAACGATGTCTATCAAGTTATATTATACAACATATCTAAAAATGACTTTGTTGTGCATGCTATCCTCTATCAACAACATCCACAACGCGGGAATAATATGCTACAACAATATCGCTACTCAAGATGCAGTGAATACAAACTCTACCCATTTACACAGAATACATGCTACCCATTACAATCCCTTACGTAGTAATTACGCTTCCCATTTACACTCCCTTACATAGTAATTATGCTACCCATTTACACTCCGTTTGCACAGCAAAATCGTTGCCCTTTTTACACAGTAAATACCACTACAATACACGCAATAAACACACCACCATTTCACTATAAAAACATTGTCTAAAGGTTATGAAAAACCTCTGCGTCAGTAATACAAAAATCGTGGTCTCAATATCACCAGAAATTCGCTGTGTCAAAGTTGTTTTTTTTTTTTTTTAAACTAGGGAGATATAACGCAGTTAATATTGGTCCAAAACGTAGAGAAAAATGAGATGTATGCATGAATGTAAAAACATGAGTGTATAGTTAAAACACAGACCAAGACTGTAATAAACGTAGTCAATAGGTGATCCCAAAATAAACGCAGGACTGTGTGATAAGGATTCAAAATGCAGTTGCCCAAAACATAAAAGTCGATGTGTATAAGAGATTCAATCGCATTCAAAAATTAAAAATGCAGTCAATATATAAATCAAACGTTGTCATTCACATATTAATAACGCTAATATTTTATCAATCAAAGAGCTGGGAACTGTCATGAAAATCACAGAGAATAAAATGCCATCCAAAAATGCAGGGGTGATATTAAAAATGCGGGGAGTATTAAGTTGTTCGCAGAAAGAAAGGATAAACATCACACAGAGATACTCAAACGCAAGGTGGTGCAAGGAAAATCATTCATCCAAGAATCAATCAATGCAAAGATGAGTAAGGGGGTAGACAACTGGGAAAAAAATTATCTTTCGCTCATCATCCATGCACAGAAAAGCAGAGCATTAGAATCTATAGGTCTATAAACACCGAAGTGACAACCATCGATTCAACTCCTAGCCGACTGCTCAGGCATGGAATGATGAACTAGGGATAAGGGTGGAAGACAAAGCACAAACTCTTCATAATAATCATTAAATCCCACACAGATAAGGTATTGGAAGCAGAAGTTGGGTTTGCCAAAGGAAATCCATCAGAAAACAACAAGCAAGGGGGTTGCAATACTGGAGGAAAGCGGGTGCAAGCTAGGGCATGGAAATGAAATCTTAAACTAGCACAGAGATCAAACATGAGTAAATTTAAATCGATTGAGAGTAATGATTAAACCGACATACCTTAGCCCAATGCGATTGCTCAGTAGTTTTTGTCTCGCGCACGCTCCATCTAGCTTCCTCTTTTTGACCGATGTGACCTCACTGGTACCTCCCAACCAACTCTAGGGGTACTCTTCTTCCCCTTGAGCCCCCCGATCCGCAAAGGGGCCACGCACACTAAACCAAAGAACAAATATCACCCAACTCGCCTCGCAAGGTCGAGCTACCACTCATTACCCGAGCTGGGTATCCCAACTCCCACAAGATAAGCCAATCAAGACAAAAATTTAGCAGTGTAATGTTACGCGTGAAGATCAGATCCACACTCCTCCTCCTCCACCCTTTTTATAGAGTTTTTAAGTGATTTCTTTCCCAAATTCTCATTTAATTTCTTTTTCATTATTTTAATCAGAAAAAACCTCCCATGTACACGTCACCCACCCCTAGTTGCACTAGAAATTAATTTCATTAATTATTTAATTATTCCTATTTTCCTCACCCACCTAAAAGCATTCCTAAATACGCTCATTGGTGTCCCAATATTCCCTTACATATTTTAAATGACTTACGCCTTTACTAAATTCCTAGTTGAGTTCATAATTAGAAAGTTCTTAAAGGAAAGATTCCTTACTAAGTTAGACATTCATCTTTTTCCTTATGTTTCCATTTTTCTTTATGTTTCCCCCTTTTCCCCTTAGTTTCTTATTTCTTTTAAGTTTCCCTGTTTCCCTTTTTCCCTTTTTAACTCAAACTCAAATTAGCAAGTGTAGCAAAACCACCTTTTCCCCCTTTTTCTTTTTAATTAATAAAATTTAATTAGCATATGTAGATAAAACAATCATTTCCCTTTTAAAATTTTAATTCCCCGATATAAATTGAATTTTAATAAATTAATTGAATTTCTTACCCCATTGTCGTAACATGTTTAATTATGATTATTTTTTTTTACCACAAGTGTCACTTATACCAAGATTTTAATTTCATTAAGCTGGGCGACATTTTTATTAGGGATAAATGTTTTTAAATCTTACTTGTCACATCATTCGTTCTAAGGCCGTCTAGGTTTATTCACTTACCATTTAAAAATGCGACATGACCTTCAGGATGCACTATATGCTCCAAGGGTGCCACTCGCCTCTTTCTGTTTTCCTTACGTGACATGCCCTTCAGGATGCACTAGGTGCTCCAAGGGTGCCACTCACCTCTTTCTTTTTTCCTTGTGCATCGTTCCCTTCAAGATGCACTAAGTGCTCCAAGGGTGTCACTCACCTCTTTTTGTTTTCCTTGCGCGATGTGCCCTTCAAAATGCACTACATGCTCCAAGCGTGCCACTCGCCTCTTGACTGACTTGGTAGACATAAAAAACCCTTGGAGTCAATACTTTGCTAGGTGATATCGTGGGAGATTAAGGGCCTCTAAGGAATAATTCCCTTGCCTTATTGCGCGCCCCTTAGAATCATCATGAGCGACTGTCAGAGTCTTCCCTCATGTCATCGTGGGTATTCTCGAAGTAGGTAATCGTTAACCTAAATTTCGATCCACGACGAGAGTGCTAGTAGGTTGTGGCAGGGTTGTTGTCCACACTTCTCCCTCAAGTCTCTGGTTGTCGTGCGTGACCCCTTTAATCCACATGTGAGTTTGGTCAGAAAGATATCGTTAGCCTACATCATCAACGAATCATGTCAGCAATATTAATCAATCATCATAACATCTAATAATAAGTGCATATGTCATATCAACAAAATTCAACCGAACAATCCACTCCCTGACTCGATCCGGAGTCCAAGGGGTTTCATTGATGCCTTTACATCCTCAATGTCCAAAGTCCTGCACACTCAGGAGAACCCAGTCAATAGCACTTGTCTATGTAAACACACAAAATAGCATATCATCATATCCATAATGCCTCATAATCATAATCAAACGACCAATAGTATAATAATCTAGATCACTTGCAAGCAAGTGTCCTCAAAGAATCAGGTCGCTCAGTGCTCGCAAGAGCGAGATG
>JASDQU010100930.1:171233-222073 GCA_032191745.1 Picea mariana | reverse complement strand
ATAAGAACATGTGTTTCCTCCTTGTAGGTTACAGGTTCAAATCCAGAGGGGGTAGGGTATGTATACCTCCGTAAACTTTAGCAGTCAAATTGTTGCATGGGGGTCTCATACACCAATTTAGTATCTGGCTTGATCGTGACCTTATAAATAGAATATTGTTTTTATTATTTAATATCATGATATTTAAAAAAAAAAATTTCCTTAAAAGTCATTGCATTGTCAAATCATAAACTTCTATATTGTAAACGTTGTTGATCCGCCAAAAACAAAGTTGTAGGAAATGAAATTGCTCTGTGCATATCGTTATTGATGATTACTTCTAGTTTATGTAAATGTTGTCTTTTTTAATTAAAATGGACACCTATTATTACTTTGGAAAGTGTTCATTTATGTTATCAAAATGTCGATAAGTTATCAATTTAAAAAACTTAAAAGCAAGAAGAAAGGTTTTGACTTTTAAAAAATACAATGATCTACTCCTTATTAAATTTTAAGACCATTATTGAACCATTTGTTAGTCACAAGGGATGACAAAGGAATGTATGATGGCCATGAAATGTGTCTTAATTTTGTACCATAGTATGTATCACCTAAGCATCAATGAACATGTGTTTAGGAGTTAACTTTGGAGGAGCTGAATATGGTCTTGATGGAGATGATTGATGACAAATCCCCCAACATTGACAAGTTCTCATGTGAGTTTTAAAATGCCATGTGGGAGTTTTTTTCGTTCCATACATTCTCCATGTTTATAAGGAAGTTTCACATACAAAATTATTGGGTGAGCACACTAACAAAAAGCCTCATTAAATTTATTCCCAAGTCATGGGTCTTAGAATAGATTACTAGTTGGAGACCTATAACCTTACTTAATGTGTCATAAAACATTTTATATAATGCCTTAGATCTTTGTCTTATTGCACGATAACACAAACTATTAGACTTAAAACATAATATTTTATCGGAAGTCTTTATATTTTGAATAATTTTGGGCTTTTAGAGGGTATGGAATGGGCTGGATGCTTGGCCTAGATGCCTTTTCTATGAAAATAAATTTTGAGAAGGCCTATGATAGAGTGGAATGGTCATTCATCTTGGACATGCTAAAATCTTTGTATTTTGAGAAATTTGTTTAAGGGTTCATGTAGAAACATTATTTCTTTATGCCTCAACCTACCTCTCCATTAATCATGCTAAATTGGATTGAATTGGTCTCTTCAAATCAAATGTTTGTTGGCTCCAACATTTTATGTAATAGTTGTTGAATCCCTCAAATACTTCCTCCATAACATTGTATGTAATAGTTTTTGAATCCCTCAAATGCTTCTTCCATAATTGAGTTTCATGGGACCTTATAAAGTGAATAGCCCTCCCAAACCCTCAAATTGGATAGATGGTAAATGACCATTTTGTTGTTGAATTATTTTTTAACAAGAGTTCTAGATGATCTAGAAAAGTGACAACCTCAGGTTTGCTTTGTATCTTTTTGATCATTTTATCCAATGGTTTCAATGGTATTATGTGAATGTAATCAAAGAAATCTTGGCGAATCTTACTGGTCCTTAATATGAAAATGTAAATTGTGTGGCGATATTTTTGTAAAAATATTCGAATTTCTAAAGATTTTACATAGTTTCTATAAAATTTGGGCTATTTTTAAGGTAAAATAATTGTTTCTATATAAATTGGGTGAATCATGTCTAGAAAAAATGGAAATCGGGGAATTATTTTTTCGAAAAAAACATGGAAAATTAGCCCATGGGCGATATATAGCCACTAAAAGTTTCCCTAATGTAATCCATTGGTTGAAGCTTCCTAGTTCTCAAGCACGTGGCTATACAAGAGAGGAATTCAAAAATCCAAAGACCTTTTTTACTCCCAAACCATATATTGGAAGGTTGGGCCTAGTTTGCTTTTTTTTTTCCTTTCCAATCCTAACAGGTCGATTTAGGAGCATGTTTAAAGAATCATCTCTACAACAAATTTCTTAAAGACTAAGATGTATTTGACATGAAATTGTACCAAGGGTTTTACATAATTTCACTTATTTAATGGTTATAGATAGTTGAACAAAAAACATGTCTTGAATGTTAGGCCCAACAGGCTTTGGAGGCTACAATATAAAGGGAAGATGCAACTCTATAAACTTGACTCAATATGGAAAATAGTTCTAGAGCCTAGGGAAGCCTTAATATTTTTCTCTCTAATTATATAGTGGTTAGCTCATGGGAAATGATTAATATATACTTAGGTTTGCCTCAATGAAATGCCTTTTATGTGTAAATATGACATTTCCAAACACCTCTTTTAGAATTGCAAGGTTCCACGTCAGCTTGAGAATAGGCATATGGGTTATATGGTTAGGTCATTCCCTCTTCCATATCCTAAAAAATTCCTTATTAGGAAATCATTTTCTCTAGACCATTGAGTTAATGCCATGTTGTAGCTTATTAGGATTGCAATTCTTTATCTGATTTGCAAAAGAAGAAATTTATGTGTTTTGTAAAAAGTACATTACAATGGCATGCTTACCTAGTATGACAAGTTGCTAATATGTGCCAACCTCCATGTGTAGATTCAAGTATATCCCTATAAGGTGGATATGGAAATGGCCTATTTGATGCAACCAATAGACTAATAGGGATGAGCAATTGTACACTATGAGAAAGGAGCCCCTTGCAATGAAATCTCATGTGTGGTCAACCCAATTTTGATGGCTTGAGGGATGCCCTCACCTTCGAGTTGGTTGAGCAATGTATGAGTGTTGAGAGTAGCAACACAATTGGATTCACCCATGTTCCTGAAATTTATAAGTACCTATGTTTATCCCTCACCATTTTGGAGACAAAAAATCTTAATGAATGATCCGTAAATTGTCATGGATATTCCATTGGATCAATTCATCACAATATATCTTACAATATTATAAATTTTCTGATTGTGCAGTGTTTTACTTTAGACCAAGTTTTAATATTACTATCTTAGTGCGCAAAATACTAAAATAAATGAAATTGAAATGAAAGAAGCTAAGAAAATAACACACCATCCACACTAGAACACAATATGTACCCTGGGAAAACCCAAGATTGGAAAAACCCAACTAGAAGGTGAGGCCCATGCCTTTCTCTTTTCTACTTAGTTACAAAATGCAAATAAAAAGAAATTGTATTCACTATGGAGTTGCCATGGGCACTGTGGCATCTATGGCTACAACAAGATCTTTTGCTTCCTTTATTTTGCTTCAATGTGGAACAATACTCAATACAATAAGAATGGAGCCCCTTCCTATCCTCGCAATTCGGTGCTTAACATGGCCTAATAGACATCTAGGTTAGGGTTAGGGTTTTTGCATGTCTCAACTCTTGATTAGGGTTAAGGTTTTGGAACATCTACAATTTTCTTGAAAAAAAAATTCCCCCTCCCTCCACCACATGATGTTGTATTGTTTCTTAATGAGATATTTTATGTTATCCCACTCGTCATTTTGTTATGTTATTGTTATTGTGTATGATTCCTTTAAGGTGAGACTTTAGTTGTTTTTATAGCCTATATGGCAATTTTCTACTTTGGACACTGAGTTGCTAGCGATATTGTCTTTTTGCATGTTCCTTTTTAAACAATGTACGTTTTTGCATAAAATATTTGTGTACATGTCTTGTTATTAGATATAAGAAGTAGCAAATAATGTCATCTCTAATATTAAAATGAAACAACATTGTCGTTAGCATTGTAAATAAAGTCATTAATATTGTTTATAATGTTATATTTGCATTGTTTATGTCATTCATTGATTCCTTATTACATTGAGAAAAGCAAGGTGCACTTTACAACCCAATATGGATGAGATGTGTAATGTAAGTAACCTTATAAATCAAAATGTAAAACATGTTAATATTCATAATATAAAAAGAAAAATTAAAACATACCACATGTAATATATATATATATATCGAGAGAGAGAGAGAGACTCAAATGGTTGATTGCTTTAAAGCTTCATGTGGTAGGTCTCTAGGTCGAGGTCGATTCCGTGAGTTGGTTGCCTTTGTTATGTGCCTCACTCATTGTCCTTGTCGAGTTAGATAATGTAATATGCATCACTCATTATATTTATCGAGTTAGACAATGTAATAAGCACCAACGATTTCCACTAATACCATTTTCAAATGAAAGAAAGCACCCGAAAGTTTTCCCACAAAAGAAAGAAAAATAAAAAATTAACATAAATTTATTTTAATTATAATCTTTAAAAAAATTATATTTATTTATTTATATTCTTGTGCACGTTTATAAATTAAAAATTGAAATAGATATATTGAGAATAATATGATATTTTAGAAAACCATTAACCTTAAATGGCGTTACATTGTCAAATCATAAACTGGTACATTATAAACGATGTTTAGTCAACCAAACATGATGTGAAAACACATGATAATTGACTTTGTAATTCTGTTTAGTCAACCAAAAATGATGTGAAAACACATGATAATTGACTTTGTAATTCATGAACATGTCGTAGCAAATGAATTTTCTGTGTGCATATCGTTATTCTATGTTTATGTTTATGTTTTTGTATGTACTTTGTAAAGGTTGTCATTTTTAATTAAAATGAACTCCTACTGGTTACTGGTTATTATCTACTTGTACTTTGGGAAGTGACCATTTTTGTTATTAGTTCTTTCCTCGCTAGGGACTATATCTTTCACTTAGTGGTCAAAGTCTTTGAATTCCTATTATTTCCTTCCAATATCCTAATGTTTTGCAAAAACCTTATATTAATTCCAATTATTTCCTTTCGATATCCTACTTTTTTGCAACAACTTTATATTAATTCAATTTTTTAGAAAAACAATATTTATTTGATGAAGTTTTTAAATTCTTATATTTATTTTTTTATTGGCTCCCACATTGTGATGTGACATAATTTACCTTGGTGTATGCCAAAAATTTTCTACTATTTGTCAGATAAGAAAATTAATTTACATTTATAAATTAAAACACTGACCCGTTTGAAGGCTTTGACACTGTCACAACAGTCGATAACTGACCCATCTGAATGCTCTGATACTATCACAATAGTCGATGCCTTTTCCACTCCAGTCAATACCTTTTCCTTCTGCCACCACTATGATCTTTCCTTTGCACAACACTTTGATAAGTCCTCTACACAATTCTTCAGGGTAGTGATCTGTCATCTGCACACCATTGTAATCTGTCCTATGCACAAGCTTCTTCAAGGTGGTGATTGTTGCACACCATTGTAATATGTCCTTTGCACAAGCTTCTTCAGGGTGGTGATTTCTTCTTGTAGAATTTTTCTTTGGGAAGTGAGTGCTGCTTGCAGGAGATAGAGACAATGACGAAGTACTTTGTATCTTTGTCATGATCCATAGATCTATACTTGCATCCTAATCCATCGATGAATCAGAAAAAGGTATTCAAAGAATTATCATTATCGGTATGTTACCTTATACAGAGTTACGAATTGTGCATAAATATATGCTATGCAGGGATGGGAGTGGAGTGTATGGAAATGATTTTCATGAATTAAAAAATTAAAAACATTTAAAGATGGTAAATTGAAGTTGCACGAGGATGGTCTCCTCCTACACCAAAGTGATGAAATTACTATTATTGGGGATAGTCGAAATTCATGGGCAGGTGTTTCATTTCTCCAGGCCTTTTTTGATCAAAGAGCATAATTTAGTGTGTAACCTGCTTAAGGTAACTAGTGTTTTGGTTATCCCTTCACAGGGTAACTAGATTATTATATTAGCCATTCATTACTATTCAATATTCAGATCAATAAAGATTGTAGATTAATATACTTATTTGGGTCATGCAACATCAATATAGAAACCCAGACGATGATGATCTATGTCGTCATGCAAGATTAGTGACTGCTGCAGTGATGGCCAAGATCCACACCATTGATTGGACAATAAATATCCTTAAAATGGACACCCTCCATGATGGAATGCATGCCAATTGGTACACTAGATTTATTGCTTCATATAGATATTTCATGTCAATGCTGAATTCTACATTAAAAGTTTGTCAATTATTGATTTGTACCTTAAACTTCATTGGCCATTCATCTAATCAACAACAAAAATGTTAAAAACCCATATGCATATTAATGAAATAAATCTTCATTAAGTGCAGGTATGGACTATTGGGTAAGAAGTTGAAGGATAATTTTGGTCACACTGGAAGTTCTCTTTTCAGTGGCTTTATCGCTATGCTCAGGCCTTAGAATCATGGATTTCCATACTCTCTTAGGGAGTAATATGATAGAGTCTATCAAATGCATAGTTTGATGCCAAACATCTTCCTCCTCAGATATATTCATGGAACTCCAACGGATCACAAAACCCCTCCAGTGATGGAAAAGTGAATAATTTCTAGCACTTAACCATCTGAATAATAATACTATCATCTACCCTACTACCACTAAGGGAAACTCAACAACAACAATGATTTTCCAACTTGAATTAACTTAATTGATTTTACAACTTGAATTGGAAAGAGTCTTTATCTTCAATCATAAGTTGAAATAGGAGGAAGAGCAGGTTTTGTGATTTACCAGGTTATGAAAGAGCTCTTAAGGGAGATTTAATGAGCACTTTAACCAACTCTCTAATTGGTTTATATGTTGCTATTTTTTTTCTATGCCTCTATCAGATTAGCCGCCTGTAACCTTTATAGAATAGAAATGATACAGTGGACCATTCCCCATTCTTGTTCCCCCATTCTTGTTGCTTCTCAAGATGGAGCTTGAGGGATGAGAAATTATAGTCAGTCTACTCGTTCGATGGTTGGCTCCTCTATAGGACATGCCCCATCCTGTATGACAAAGACCAACAATGAACATTAGAACTTTTTCCAAAACACCAGACAAATTGTAAATTCAACCCTAGCCCTAATGCTAATGACTAGCTGCAGGATAGGAATTTGAACCACGAATAGCATGAATTTGATAGGGCACCTCACAGCATAGCCTAACTTCCCAATTTGACAAGAAATGCATTAATCCTTTGATGTCCTCTACCCAAATGGCAAGCTATGTTGCTAGAACTACATAACCTTGGTGATGACAGACACATTCAATTGATTTTTAAGGGTAGTGTCTGTCCATATTACTGAATGTGTTAGTACTGAATGGGAGACCATTATTTTTAAAGGCCACGTGGTAACAAAGAGATCAATATATTGTGGACCCACCCGATGATTTGAATTATCTCATTTTTAAAAATTAAATTAATTTAAATGATAGATACACTTATCATAAATTAAATTAATTTAAGTGGTAGATACATGTATCATGCCACTACTCTTTGGGTCGAGAACACTTGTTTTGCATGCAATTCTCTACTCTGCTCAATTCATCTATTTTTTTCTATGTCATTTGATCTATTATTTGGTGTGGTTTACTAACACTTGCTTACAAGTTGTTGTTGCAAAAATTCCCTGCAAAGGATGAAGGTTCAAGAACATGCAAGTATCCAATGTTTACTTGTTAATTGATTGAATGCATTAGGTTCTTGGTTTTGAATATGAGTTTAATTCATTTTTCTAGTTGTGTTTTTATGTTCTGTTTATAATATGGAATGTCCTATTTATGCTTAGATATGCCAACTTCAATGCAATTGATTGGGTTTTCTATCATTGGTACTATATCTAAAGCGAAATGATTGTTTGCATCAGTTGTTATATTGTTGGAACATTTAGATTTTAACCAATAATGAAGTTATGAATAAGAAATCTAATAAAAAGGATGAATCTATGGAATCATGAGAGTGAAGTGCTCAGGGTACTCATTGTCCATAGCAATTGGCCAGTCATACAAATCCACAATCTATTAGCCAGTTGATTTGCCAACAATGAAGGGAACATGCAAATGTTGATCATATTCCTTGTGATTTGTCTTTGTAACTTAAAACATTGATAAATATAGCCATAGATAAATAAAATATAAACTAAAAAAGGATTAGCTACTTTGCAACTATTGTCCGCTATTTCCTATTTCCCTTGTTAAATGTTTATAAAATATTAATTTAAAAGATTAAATGTTTATAAGTTATTAATTTAAAATGAAGAAAAAAGTTTTTGCCCCCAAAAAATTGCAATTATCTACTCATTATTAAATTATAAGAAGCTACCAAACTCGTTACTTGTACAACAAACTTATTCCTTTCTTGTCGGATGTTGAATATGGATACTTTTGTCTTAATTTGCATATATGATTCTCACATTTGGTGGCAAAGAATTTATGAGTTAAATGTCATAATCATAGCAAAGAAAAGAAACGCGATCATAGTTAAATGTCATAATCATAGAGAAAAGCGATAATCATTTCAACACAAATGTAAGAAATCTCGAGTTAGTTCGAGAGGAGTTAAAGGTTAGGTTTTATAATTTAATTTAATTTAAAAAAATACTAAACTTTGAAGTATATAAATCTTTGGTGATCTCATAATGTGTATAGGCATCTTTTTGGTGAGAAGTAGGATCTAAAAGATTATATAAATGATATCATTCCTAAACCTTTTTTCTTACTTGTGATCTTATTCTACACGTATCCACTTTTAATCTTATTCTACACGTACACAAAGTGCATGTGATGCTACAACTCCTCATTTTGAAAATTAAACATTGAATCACACTTCATCAAACTACACGTTTGGATCATTAACTCGAATGATGGATGGATGAGGAATTCCATGGATGAGGAATTCCATTGCTTTACTAAAGCAACTTTTGCTTTGATATTTTATAATTTATTTAAAAACGCCACAAACCCTTTTTTCTACATATTAAGATTCTAAGGTTGTTGAAGCAAGAAAAACTCAATGTCAAAAGGTCAAAAAGGGGTGACACACGTCACTACTGGAAGGGTGACACGTGGCACATCCATACAGGTTGTACGGTGTTGATGTGGCAATCCCACAACATGACACATGGTAGGTAGTAGGTTGAGTCAGCAAGGTCGTACAGGTGATTGGGCAATGGCATAGGCCAATTATGTGATGACATGTGACATGGTTTGCACAAGTGGACCAATGAGATGCAGCCAAGTGGCATCCTCCCATTGGCTTCTATGGTTAAGGTATTCCAAATTTTTTTGGATCGACTGGGGTTGAACCCTCGACCTCATACATGCAACAACGACAACTTACCAATACACCATCGCATATGAATTAATAGTCATATGTCCAACATTTTCATTGAGGTTTGTTAAAGGTATATCCGATGGGAACCATGGTTTATATGATATCCAATGTAAGCAGGTGCCAATATTTGTGGGGGGATAACAACTATGTCATTGAATTTAATAAAGTTTATACCATATATTTAATACATCGTTACAACAAAAGTGCCAAATGAGGAGAGGTATGTGGGTTTGAAACCATGACCTCCTCCCATGCATGCCAATGTCTTAACCAATGCACCAAAGGCGCCTTATGTGATTGGGATTCCAACAGAATTTTATTTAAGTTGATGTCGACGTTAGCGTGAAGGTCAGGCCACAGTTTGGCTGACCTAGGCTATATAAAGGGCACAGATTACGAGACAAGACATGTAGTACAGAGTATGAGACATAATTCTGTGCAGGGTATAGATTGTCTCAATTTGAATGCCAAGAGGTGCCTATATATGGTGTTACATTGTTTTGCGTGCCATTGAGCCATTTGTCCAAACATAGTCATGTTTATACTTTTTTGTCTCAGTTTTTCGAGAGGAGCATCATGATGATGATGATGTTTGTTTTGTGCTAAGATGTTGTTTATGAAGATCTTAGTTCATATTTTCTTGTATGAGAGTTTTAGTGTATTGTTTTGCATGAAGAAGGGGATCATTGAGAGCCAATTCAGAATATAGTCGAGTTTATATTCATTTTTCCCAGAATTTTGAGAGGAATTCAATGGTAACCTCTATTTCTGAGTTTGAGCAGCAAAATTGAAGAGTGACTTCAAGATTTTCTTTGTAAGTCCATTTCATTGTAATTTTTGACATTTGAGATTAATGAAGAGCAGTCTAACTGTTGAAGGGGACTCAGAGATGTAGCCTAGGAGAGATGAACTTCATCATCAAATATTTTCTTACTAGTTCTTTTATTTTTTTTTGTGTTATCTCTCATTATTCTGCAAATTATCCATCATTTCATGAGGTTTTGGATAAGTAGAAGATTCACATGTGTTAAACAAATATGTCAAATATGATCAAGAATATTCTGAACCGGGTTAGATGTTAACATGTGATTTTTAAGTCTTCGTGGTGTAGATAAATCGGTGAGGGAGTGCATTGTTAAGGCACTCCCTAAGTGAAGTCATCGGTTCAAAACCTCTAGGGACACCTCAAATACAACCATGTTAAGGGCTGGTGCGGTCTAGGCCAGGCGCAATCCCCAGGTGATTTTGTCTGCTTAGATGCCCCTGGGTCGTGGCATCTAAGCCATAGGCTAATCCCGCAAGTCAGGGATACTTAGCTAACAAAAAAAAAACATGTGATTTTTAAGAAAAAAATTGGCATCTAAGGATTTTTGGATCACTATAGTGCCTAGCTTGGGTTCGGTCAAGACATTTTGGTTAGGTGTACTCCAGGTGATACAAATGTTTGATGGTCATGCCCAACTAGCAAGGTCCAACTAGCAAGGTCACACTGGTGTTGCGCTAAGATTGGGTTTCTTGAGTGGTATGGGACACTCAAGTAGAAAAAAAAATTCTAGCTTTATGACAAAAGGTATCAGAGCCATATCGAATGTGGAAATTGTGGAAGTGTCTCTTCACCACCAATACCCCTTTCATTAGAGGAGATCACGAGGTTTCATTAATTAGGACATGAATAATTCAAGTGGGGTATAATGTAAGGACCCTACTTGAGGTGTCATTGACAATGGCATGACAAATGGCACATCGAGAAAACTTGGACAAGGTTTCATGGAAAGTTTGTACGTTTTGATAGCCTTGATAGTTAACTCACAAGTGGTAGTCATTAGGTGGTTAGTACAGTGTACTAATGCATAGGCTAGGAGGACCAAGGATGTCTAACCAAGTAAAGAAGATGACTAATGAGGTGCTACATAGTAGGATTCTGCAAAGCATAATGTGATTTGGAAGTGTGGTGGATTGTGCTTTATTAGTGGCAAGGAAACAACGTTGATGAGTGTATTGAAGGTATGTGAGTGCATAGTGAAGTAGGGACATGCTCTTTAGGGACTATCAAGTGTTGGCCTAGATGGAAGACAACATGGTCTCATGTTGAGTAGTCAATAATTCAAGTATTCCTAACTTGGGGGAGGCAATGGTGCAACATTGTCTATGGTTGGGTGTCACTGGTGTAGAAGTCTATGGTGAAATGAACACTTCAACATTATACACACCCTAAGATGCCTAGCTTGGGTTCGGTCAAGATATGCCATTTAGGCATAGTTCAAGTGATACAAGTGGTTAATGGTCATGCCCAACTAGTAAGGTCATGTTGGTGCCACACGATGACTAGTATTCTTGAGTGGTATGGGACACTCAAGCAAAACAAAAATTCTAGCTCCATGCAAAATCATATCAGAGCCACATTCGAATGTGGAAATTGTGGAAGTGTCTCTTCACCATCGACACCCCTTTCATCGAAGGAACATATGGGGCTACATTAATAAGGATGTCAAAAATTCAAGGGGGGGAGAATGTAAGGACCCTACTTGAGGTGCCACTAGCAATGGCATAACAAATGGCATGTTGGGAAAACTTGGCTAAGGGTGCATGGTGATTTTGTACATTTTGGTAGGCTTGGTGATCAACTTGTAGGTGTCATTCGCGAGGCAGTTAGGATGGTGTACTAGTGCATAGGATAGAAGTACCAAGGATGTCTAGCCGAGTAAGGCCGATGACCGACAAGTCTGATCTATAAAATATCATGGATATTCAACATGAACAATTTGTCAAAACAAGTTTTGCAATGTACTAAAAAACACTATTATTTGATTTTTCACCTTATATCTCAAATTTATTATTACTAACGTTGTGCTCAAATTTATGGAAACAATTGAAACTAAAATAAAAGAAAAAGAAAATGAACACATCATCCACACAGATAAATGCAATATGTGACATGGGAAAACCATACGAGAGAAAACCTATCTAGAAGGTGAGGCCTATGCTTTACTCTCTTTTCCTTGGTTAAGAAATGAAAGCACAAAGAAAGGGGAACTCTATATGGAGTTTCCTTGGATGCTGTGACCTGAATTTCTAAATAATCTACTACTTCCTTGGTTATTCTTCAATAATCCATTCCTAGATGCTCTTCTTAACTATGGAACAATAATAATACAAAAATAATGGAACCCCTCCTCTTCCTAGTGGCCCGATATTTAACATAATTTGATAGTCATCTAGGGTTAGGGACAGGGCTTTTACATGCCTCAACCCTCAATTAATTTTATGGTTTTGAACCCTTTAGAATTTTATTTAAAGTCCACATTTTACTATCCATACATGTGTGAGTAATTAGGGTTGATGTGGCATCCACTTAGTACAATGGTGATCAACATGGTAGGTCAACTTGTGGGAGGCATAAAATCTACATATGAACTCTAATTGAGGCAATTTTCACACCATGCAAAAGATTTCGATGTATAGAAAAAAATCAAGCTACTAGATCCATGCTCACAAATGTTTGACACCAAAAAGTGTCATTTTATGCCTCAAACTTTCTTTGGAAGGTTTTGAACGCCAAATCATCAAACTGGGACCTACCTCTAAAATGGGCACTGCAAGCCAACTCCTCCAATTTTTGTACTCGAAAAGTACCAATACATATGAAAAATTATATATTGATCCATGTTGGATCATACCTCCCCATTTAGGGAGGCTTTTGGTCCCAAAAATATTTTACTAAATGAGATGAGGAATTTTTTTCCGTGCCTTCTCCCTAGAGTACCATTTGGTCTTTCTTAGAAGTTTCCCTTTCAACCTTATCTTCCAAAGTTCAAGTTGCCCCTGTCTAGTAGTTCTAGACTTCTTCTGTAGAATTGTATCTTCTGCCAACTTTGCTTGAGATTATAGGGCCAAGTCCTCTATGGTAAATAAGCATATATGGGGGTAAATTGAGTTTATAGGAATTATCACCCACCTTCTCCAATACTTTAGAAGGACCATACAACAAAGCCTTGATGTTGTTAGTAGGACCATGTAGCCTTTGTTTGTTTAGATTCAACCAAACTTTGTCTCTCACCTTGAATATTTTCTCAATTCTATGTTGATCATATCAAGCCTTTTACTTTTCCTGTGACTTCTCCAATGTCTCATGTACTTGCAACTAGATCTACCTAATATTTTCAAAAGAAAAATCTAATTTTAATGCATCTCTTATGATGTTTTCCCTCACTCCTCCTCACTATCAATATACAACATCCAAGGATGAATATGGAAAATAACCAAAGAAATTTTCAAAAGGGAACTTACCTATAGAAGTTTGGACCACTATATTATAAGAGTATTGAACATATATCAAATCTTCATCCCAGGTCTTTATATGCTTATGATTGTAACCCCTCAAAAGTTGAAACAATATCATATCGATTACTTCTGTTTTCCCATTTATCTATGGATGGAAAATTGTAGATCTCTTGAGCTTGGTGTCCATATTCTCCCAAGTTTTAGTCAAAAAGGCACTAAGAAATATGGTATCCATGTCCGAGATTATGCTCCTTGGTATCCCAAAGTGCACCCGGACTTGTTCAAATAACATATTTGCTACTTCTTATCCTTTGATGGCCTTTTTACAAGGAATAAGAATGCATATCTTGTTGAACCTACCAACTACCACTAACAAATATTCATGTCCCTTCCTAGTGGTTGGAAAACCACCCATAAAATCCATGGAGATTTTATGGCAGGGTCTAGTGTGTATGGGTAAAGGATGGTATAAACCTTGCCTTTTGTTACTGGGTTTGCTAGTACAATAAAATACACATCCTCTAATAAACCAAGCTAATATTCTTTCATTTTGGTCCAGTACATATACCTATGTAGGTTGGCATCTATCTTCTAAACACCAAAATGTATTGCAATTGTGGGGGTGTGAGCCTCTTTGATCAACTACAATATTTCACCTTTAGGGACATAGAGCATGTCTAGTTTGTAGAGCATCTCATTCTAGAGATGCCAATCAGACTTATCGTCACCTTCTTCTACACGAATTTGGCCATGTAGTTGTTGAAACACCTCTTTAAAGTCCTCATCTTCCATGTATGCCACTTTGTATGCATCATGTGTAAAAGAATCTGTGTGCATAAGAGTTCCCAAATTTGTAATATTGGATGTGGGTGGACTTGAAAGCATGTCTACCAACTTATTAGTGATACTCTTCTGATATTTGATGACTAGATGAAAATGTTGCAGAAACCCCATCCACTTGTAGTGTCTGGTTTGTTGAATCTTACTTTGGGACTGCAAATACTACAATGGCTAGAGATCAGTGTGGATAATGGTTTCCTTTCCCATCATATAGTGCTTCCATTTCTTCACATATTGAACTGAGGCATAGAGTTCTTTATCATACATAAGGTAGTTCAAGACTCCACCATGACGCATTTCAGAATAATAACATATTGGCTTACCTCCATGCATCAAGACCGCTCCCATAACATATCCATTTGTATCCATATTCACTTCAAAAGGCTTATGCAAGTTAGGAAATGCAAGAATTGATGCTTGAATGATATTTTATTTCAGTTCATTGAAATAATTTTGCTAATTCTTTCCCCATTGGAAACTCTTACCACTGATTGTTATGGCATGAAGTGGCGTAGCTACAACTAAAAAGGATGATATGAACTTTCATAGGTACTGTTCTACCCCAATGAATCTCTTAACTTCAATGACATTATTAGAAACTAGCCACTTGAATATGGCCTCCATTCTCATAGGATATATCCTCAGATCCCCTTCGACGGATTGGATAGTGCATATCGTTTTTAATTTTACAATTATTAATTCTAATGCTTTTGGATTTTCTTGATTTTTCTCTAAGTTTCTCTATAAATACTACAACCCCAAGCTTCATAACCATATAAAATCATCATAGTAACAAGCATATGAAAAATGATCTTCTTTTTTCCCCGAATAATTTTTTATTACAATTGTTCTCAATACAAAAATAGGCTTTCAAGCCTCCACCAATCCTTGTTTACACATTATACCTCCAATTGAGCATATCACGAAGGTTAAATATAAGATATATGTATGAAATAAATTACTCTAATATGTAATTATCATACAGTTGATGTCTTGAAATGACCTTGGCCAATATAAAGAGGTAGTCCTTGGGATGAAGTTCCAGTTAGACCTCACATTATTTGGGATAGGAGACCAATCTTGATTCTGTCCCAATAGTCATTAATAATTCCGAATTTTAGTAATTGAAGTGTAGAATGCATAACATGATCTAAAAATTATCTAAGCCAATCTAACTACAAAAATTAAACTATTTTAACCTATCCCATTTGGATCAAACTAATTAAAGGAAATAGACAATAAATCATCAACTCCTTGCATGTCATAACAATTAGTTGTTAAAGAGAAGCAAAGACTAGTAATATATGAATGAGATAAATGAAATATTAATATGAAACAATAAACCCATTCAACACTATCCATTTACTAACTCAAAATTACAATATCAAAAAAGCAATTAAGTTTCAAGGCTATAATTCATAGCATAAGAGTCCATAAGTGAATAAAGCAACCTTGCAGTAGTAAATATGAAGACATGGATTACATGAGAACAATCCACATGCAAGAACATCACACAAAACCAATTAATTTTATTCCAAAATGTCCTTGATGGCCTCTTCTCATTAACAATCACATAAATAGTTCTCCAAAAATTTACAACAAGCTAACCCTTTTCTTCTTAGAGATTCTAGTATTTATAAGTGTTTACAAACTAGATTTCCCTCTCTTTGATGGAAATGTGGAAATTTTTAGTTCCAACAAACTAATCAAGTGGAAGTTACGATTTTCTGAAGCAATGGTTAGCAATAAGGATTGGCCAAGTGGCCTGTTCAGTTACAACAAATCAACAGTTGGGAAGTTTTCTAACTACTTTTGATAGATGGAAGGTATATATTTGTTGTTTTGACTTTGTGGGACCCATTTCTCCTTCCTTGCCCTGGTCCTATGTCCAAGTCATCAATCAACATCAAAGGTTAGTGATGTTAAATGCATGGTTATTTTCATGAGACAGAGTGGAGATTAAATTTGTGTGACGTGATATATTACACGAGAATATTTTTTGAGTGTGATAAAGGGTGTATTGCCTGAAAATTTGTTTCATGTGACATGTCGCAAAGAAGGAATATTTCTTTCAAAGCACTGGTTCACATGACAAATTATTCTTGCGACAATGTTTTTCCTTGCAACACGTCGTTTCGTGCAATTTTTTTTCTTGTGACAAAGAAACTTTTCTTTTGACACATCGTTTCATGTGAAAAAAAAAATAATTTGTGACAAAGAAACTTTTCTTGCAACACATCATTTCACATGGATTTTTTTTCTTGCAATGTGTCATTTCACATGAAAGGAAGTTTTCTTGAAATTTGTTGTTTCACTTGAAGGGAAGTTTTCTTCTGCTATGAAATTTCACAAGGAAACACATTTTGAAGATGAAGAAAATGGAATTTTTTTTTGAAGAGTTCCCCTTCATGGCGAGGAAGAAATTTTGTGCAACGTGATGTATCACATGGAAAGTTTCTTCTTGTTATATATTCCAAAGTTCAAAAACTCTCTGCGATGTGATGTATCACTTGGAAAAAAAATTCCTTGTGATATATCACAAAACTCAAAAACTTTGTGTGATACGATGTAGAAAGTTGACTTTGGACTTGGAAATTTCCTTGTTTCAATGGACAAAATTTTCAAGTGGTGCGAAATATCACACAAGAAAAAACTTTCTTTGTGATATATTGCTTGGCAAAAACTTTCGAGCATGAAATTTCATTGTCACATGAAAATAATTTTCATGTGATACATACAATGTCACACAAACATTTTTTAAGTGTGATAAAGGAATTTTTGTACAAGTTTTTTGCATAAAATTTCGAAGTGAGAGAAAACTTTCTTAAAATACAAGGAAAAGGTCAAGGCATGCCTATGAAAAAGCCTAGTAAGTTTCAAAGTGGAAGAATCGGGGAACGCTCAATCAAGAAAAGGTAAATTTCAAAGTATAGGAAGATGATGCTTACCAAGGCCATGAAAGTCGATAAACACTCAAAGTAGTAGGAGGGGCCCCACACTTTTTATCATATGTTGAAGTTTATAAGCATGGGGGATTATTGCTAGCTCAATAATCGGTGATACAATAAGCGAAGCCATGAATCTCTTCACTCAAAATTTAATACCAATATTGTTTCTTGTTTGAAATGCATTTTACCTAGATCAAGTGTTGTAGTTTCTACTCAATGGGTTCCACTACTCCTTGTCTTTCATATAGTATTCATTTCTAGTCTTGGAAAAGTTACTAGTTATGATCATAAGGTAGGAGTGTGTAGTTAATTTCCTTTACTTAATACTTTCTTAGGGACCAGTGCAGTATTTCAAGGTGGCTACATGCAATAAAGGATGGAAATTTTCGTCTAATTGTTACCATCCTCTAGTGTTTCTCCACTACTAGTGAGCATTCATAGCCTCAACGGAGTCACCCTGGTATCATAGGACTTTCTCTACTGCCAGCGAGCGTCCATAACCTCGGTGGAGATACCTTCATGTCCCACATGATATGAAATTCCTTTCCTGATCCTTTACCTTGTGAGCTCATTATTCTTCTTAAGAGAGGTTGATGGGGGATTTCAATTATCCTTTAAAGGAATATGGGACAATACCTATTAGTGAGAACATTTTTAGAAATACCTACTTATGATACACATCTTTCTTACATTCTCTACCTTTTATACTCCATTAGATTCAGTGTAATATATCAGTCCTCATTAAATGTGTGAGTGGAACCTTGGTCATAACCAACAATCTGTCTCGAACTAGGCCTGAGTTACCCATGGCTATTTGTTTTTCCAATTAATGTTCCACTATTGATTCTGAATTTTGAGCACCAATTGAGGCAGCGAACAAAACATAAAAGCATATGTCGTGTATATTGGGTTAGGAGTGGATACCCATGATTATGACCAATTGTGTTCGAAGATCAATTAAACAAGAATAACACAATCAAGATACAATTATTTCTTAAAAAATTAGGCACCATCATTCATGTAAGAGGAAATGACAAAGAAAGACAAATAATTATGGGTAATATAAGTAGACCAATAAGAAAATGAACAATAAATGATGACAAGGATTCAAATAAACTCAAAGAAAATGAACACAATTCAAATGTTGAAATTGAAAGGAAAGTGAGGAAACTACTTATGTACAAACTAGTTGCCTCTAGACAACTAGTTGGAATATCGTTTCAGGATTTGGCCATTGAAAGGAATGAGGTTTACTTCTCCTTCGATATTTTTCAACCTATACATGCCTATGCCAATTATTTCCTTAACTACATAAGGTCCAAGCCACATTCATGTTGAAATTATTTCAACCCTAGTTATACTTTGATACCATGTTGAAATGCTTACTCCATCACCTATATACTTTGTTATCCAGTGATTTCCTTACTGCAATCAGATTAACAATTCATAAAACAATAATACACTATTGAAATATTCAACTCAGTATCATGCAGTGAAAGCATAAACTAGGAAACCAAATCAAGCACACACAAACACCAGTATTTTGGGTATATACCCTTGTAAAAAACCCGGAGGGAAACCAGTGATGAGAATGATTTTACTATGCTAAAATTAGGACTCCCATAACAAAGATAATGGGCCATTGAGAGAAATACAACTGTAGACTAACCTAGAAAGGTTTGACCTACTATACAACCATTTTTGCACACTTTTCTAGGTATTCACGACTTTCCCTTCTGTGACCCATGGATATCTGCGTCTGTCTCCATTGTGACCTGCAGATGTGTATGGAAAGATAAATACAATCTAGAACTCTCCTTAGGATTCCTTTGACCGAAACCCACATGTGTATGCCTTTGTTCTCTCTTCTCCTTGACCTGTATGATCTCTAGATGAAATTTATTCTTCACCTATCCAATATCTTGAACCACGGTCCTTCATGATCCAATATTATGTGTGTTGAATCTCTCAACACACCTCTTGTCAAGTGTAATCCTTGGTCCTATTGAATTACCATCCTTTGTGATCCAAGCACTCGAGCAGAGGTCCTTCTCTACTCCTGAGTGTGACCTTAGTGACTCCACACTAGCAAAGGTCCTCCTTTGCTATCTGTGTGAATTGTATCTTCCTCCTTCTCCTAGACTTGCTTTTATAATCATGAACTATAATCTATTTCTAATCTCCAAAGTGATCTATGATTGAGATTACTTCTCACACTCAATTGGGATTAGATTACATGTTTCATGCTAAGTACTTTTATCATGTTTCTTAAATAACTCAATCAACCAATTACATAATTAATTAATAAAATCAATTTACTTTAATAATTCCTTTAATTAAATCAAATTCAATTCAAGAGTAGAAGGATTTGGATTATTTCCACACATCGACCTGTGTGGAAATACATGTTTGATGCTACCACTAACATCAACACTCCCTCTTAGTGAGGAAGGTATTTCCTGAAGAACCACATGGAACTGGTTTTCCCTTCAATCCTAGCACAATTTCGCACACACCATCTCATATACTGGCATCCATCCAACCTTGTTGGTTAGTTTCTCCCTGAATACTAGGAGTCTCAAAATTGATGACTCTACATATCAATCCCATGAAGTTTGGAAGCTTCGTTGAAGCCATGCTCTCCCTCAATGTGCTCCTAGAAGCTTCCTGCTCCTGAGCATCCATCAATGTCATCTCATACCAACTCGCTCTCCTGACAGAACTAGAAGGGGATAACTCCCTCTTCCCCTTTGAAGGTTTACTCACCACACTGGAAGTCTATGAAATTTTCTCATCCTTCGGTTTTTCACCCTCTGAATCCTCCTACTCGTCGTCCTCTTTCACTGAAATCGATCCATGATCTGAGATCCCCTTGGATCCTCTTACGGGTTAGCCTTGCAACCTATATAACCTACCCCCTCTGACACCAATTCTCAGTGTTGTGTCAGAGATAGCTCCCTCTGAACATATGAGTACTTTCCCTCTTTGAAAATTAGTTGTGAAACCCATGTCCTCCAAAACTGAAACTGAGAGCAAGTTCTTCTTTAGTTATGGTACATAAAGAACATCTTGGGCCTCTAACAAACCTTGTGACTCAAGTTAGAACATGATAGTTCCCTTCCCTTCATTGCTTACTTGGAATCATCACTAAGCTCACATGGGTCCTTGAGTCCTCCATGAGACTGCTAAATAGCTCTCGTGCTTCTATCTTTAGTTGATTTTATTAAAATAAAATCCTGGGTTCCCTTCCTAGGATATGGTCCACATGAAGAATAATATAATTCAACAAATAGAGTACCTCAATATCAGTCCTTAGATCTTGCTGGATGTTATCTCCTTTGTTTCCCCTTTACTCCTTTCCTCAGACCCTTCCCTACACACTTGGATGAAATTCCTTATCCACCCACTCTATGAGTTCTTACTATCTCGTTATGTGTGTATTTTATGTCCACTGAGAAACTACTAGCACTTGCAACCAATCACCTATGATGTTGTTGTACGAACCTGTATCTACTACCGGATCTGTCTATTGTGCCTTCTTCTCCTTTGGACTGAGTAGATCTCTAGGTGAAATTCCTTCTTCACCCCATGCTAAGATCTATGTGAGAAAAATTCCTTCTTTGATTTTTTTGTGAGTCACTAAATCCAATAAATATGTCATCCTATGATCTTTGGATGAACTTCCTTCATCACCCATATAAAATCCCTTTGAGTGACTTTCCCTCGTGGCTCAAGAACTTGAGAAAAATTCCATCTTTGCTCCAAGTAGATGGCATAGGCACATGAGAAAAATTCCATCTTTGCTCCTATTTTCTCTAATGTGGCTCAGATCTCTAGATGGAAGTATTTATCCACCTATCTAACATCTCCTTAATGACTGTTGAGCCTCCTGGCATTGCTCAACAAAACACCCCGCTGAAACTACCCCTGTAATGTTGTTTCCAAAAAGTCCTTTGATTTATGCCTGCTGGTTTATAGATCTTCTAGGATCTCCTGTGGATTTGTGCTTAGTCCTTCAAGCACCCACCTCGACACTCTTGATCCCATATATCTACTAATGTAACCCTATATCCGATCTTGATCTCTATTATGGTCACTCAGATCTCATAAATCTATCGATACCATGTGCACTTGGTTTCCTCCTAGAGAAACCTTGCTCTGATACCATGTTGAAATTCTTTCAACCCTAGGTATGATCTGATACCATGTTGAAATTATTACTCCAACCCCTATGTACTTTTTTATCTAGTGATTTCCTTAATGAAATCATGTTAGCATCTCACAAAACAATATTACACTACTAAAATATTCAACTCAATATCATGCAGTAGAAGCATAAATTGGGAAACCAAATCAAGCACACATGAACACCAATATTTTGGGTAGATACCCCTAGAAAAAACATGGAGGAAAAAATAGTGCTAAGAATGATTTTATTATGCTAAAATTAGGGCTCTTGTAACATGGATAATGGCCCACTAGGAGAAATACAACTACATACTAACCTGGAAAGGTTTGACCTGTTGTATGACTAGTTTTGCATGCTTTTCTAGCTATCCATGACTTTCCCTTCTGTGACCTATGAATATCCACAACTATCTCCATTGTGACCCACAGATGTGTACAAAAATATATGTACAATCCAACACTCACATGTGGCTTCCTTCGGCAGAGACCCACCTGTGTATGCCTATGTTGTCTCTTCTTCTTAACCTGTATGATCTCTAGATGAAATTCCTTCTTTACCTATCCAATATATTGAACCACAATCCTTCATGATCCAATACTATGTGTGCCAACTCTCTCAACACAACTCCTTTCAAGTGTAATCCTTCGTCCTCTTGAATCATTTTCCTTTGTGATCCAAGCACTCAAGCAAAGGTCCTTCTCTACTCCTGAGTGTGAGCTTGGAGACTCCACACTAGCAAAGTTCCTCCTTTTCTATCTATTTGAATTGTATCTTCCTCATTTTCCTAGCCTTGCTTTTATAATCATGAGTTATAATCTATTTCTAATCTCCAAAGTGATCTACGATTGAGATTACTTAGCACACTCACTTGAGATTTAGATTACATGTTGCATGCTAAGTACTTTTAGCATGTTTCTTAAATAACTCAATTAACTAATTACATAATTAATTAATAAAAGAAATTTACTTTAATAATTATTTTAATTAAATTAAATTCAAGAGTAAAAGGCTTTGGACGATTTCCACAGATAGACCTGTGCGGAAATACATGTCTGATGCTACCACTAACATCAACAATCCATTGAAAATTAGAGTGTTTACGTTTGTCTTCATGTGGCTTGTCCCATTTCAACACAAGGTCACCAACATGAAATTATTTATATCTTGTAGACGTTTTTCCAAACCATTTCTTAATAGTCTGTTGATGGATATCAAAAATTTTGTTTGGATTCTCCCTTCCTTTTTCAATTTGAAGAAAGGTGTTAATTCTCCTTTGGATGATTGGGAAATTCTAGCCACAAGAGGCCTGGGATAATTGGAGAGAAGGTAAGAAAAAATTGGGGGGAAGTATGGTTTCTTTACCATAAACTAGGAAGTATGGGGATGTTCCCTAATTCAAATTATATTGAGAAATGCAAAAAACTACAGTGAAACCCAACTGTTATTAATGAATAAAATAGAAAAACACTATAGTACACAAACTGGGTAGAATGGTGGTAGCTTATCTTTGAAGAGAAAGAGGTGTTGGCTACACTCATTTGAAATAAGAATTACATCGCACTCCATTGAATGCTCAAATAACCTCCTTCACCTCGATTATATATGAGAGAGTGAGAAGAGAATAATTTCCATGATGCATGTGGGATAAATTGGTCTATGTTTACAAAATTCCATAGGCATGTAAAACACTAGGACTTCCTAGGAGGTAACCCATCCTAGTAGTACTATATCCCAAGCACGCTTAACTAGGGATTTATAATGGGATCCAGTGCATTAACGTTGTAGATATGTACATATGATGGTTTTAATTAACAAATAGAGATGGTGCTACATTATATTCCCCCTTAATGAAAAAATCAAAAGGGTGAATATCATGGTTTATCAAAACCACAGACTTGAAAGGTGGATAACCATCGAGATCCACCTAGATCAATCCTCCTCCCTAGGAAGTAATGGTCCCCATTACATCAAGTTCCCTCGGGATATGGGGAAAACGTTGTTGAATTTGAATCTTGGTGAGTTGCTTTCCTTGTTGAAGTAATTGTTTTGCTTATGGTTGGCATTACAATTTTGAAGGATGTCATGGACCTATTGTTGGAGATGTTGGATATTTTCAACAAATTTGGCTACATGATATGCCTTGGTCTGAGTGTAGGAGGAATATGTCGATGAACATGCAAAATGAAGGGATATATCAATGGGGTTGGAACCCCAAGCACATTGGAAAAGGGTCATGTTCAATAGAGTTGTGTAGAGCTATGTTATAGATATGTTGAACATATGGAACCTTCTTATGCACCAACAAAATTGGACTCCCACAAGGTGAGTATCTCAGTCGAATGTGGCCCTTTTGGATGATCTCATGCTTCATTTCCTCATTCTCTGAAAAGGAGTGCTTACAGATTGGACCATTGGGTAAGGGAGAACTGAGCACCAAGTAAATGTAATGCTTTACCTGGAAATGCAGAGGCACCGTCATACCTGAAATAATACATTTTTTCTCCTCTGCATTCTTGTCATGATGCTTCTTTTGTATAGAAGGGTCTTGGGCCAAGGCCATGGTGGTTACAGTGACCCTTTATTCACCTTATGACCGGATTGTGAAAAGACAAAATTTGTGGTATGATATATTACTTTGCATCGTTGTTTTGTTGAGATCAATGAAATGGTAGTAGTCATAACTGCCTCTGGTATCCTGTAGAGATAACCTCCCAGAGTAATAATGACACTAGAGGGTTGAGACTCATAGATAGCATGAAGTTTCCACATTTATGGTTGTCACAAAATAACATCACAGAATTCAAGTGGGGAAACATCACAAAGTACCTCATCTTTGAAGGGCTTGATGTTGTAGGCCAGGAGACATTGCTAACTAATGCAGATACCTTGTCCCTTTCTCAACCATTTGATGGTGTACAATTGGGGGTGTGGCATTCTCAAAATATTCAATATTTTGACGATATTAGCTGATATTAGGTTCTTTTGACTCCCCCTATCAAAAATGAAATGTAGTTGGATCCCCTTCACCCACATATGTGAATGGAATAGGTGCTTCCCCTCCTCAAGATTCTCTAGTTCTCCTGGTTGGATTGTTGTGGTCATGATGGTAGCAAATGGTTCTACATCAATGATATGTTTCCATTTATTGTGATTTGAATCAAATTCCAAGTTAGGTTATGCTTCTTTTTCTTTGAGCTCAACCACCAATGACTATTTCAAGCGACATTCATCAGTGTCGTGCCAGGGGATTTTGTGGAACTCACACCACTTTCCAATGTCCTTCGAATTTCCATCACCCTTGTTAGCCGGTGGCTTGGACTGATTTTATTGATATTGAATCTCCTTGTTTTTTCCTTCATTAAGGTTTCCTTATCCATGCTTTTGTTGTGGTGTATTTGCAAAACTAAACTCCTTCTTACTCCACTGCTTGAATTTCTACTTTATTTTGAATGCATTTCGATAAGAAAATCCTAGTGAGGATATGTCCAAGAAATCAATATTTTTTTGGATGTACTTATGTAGGCCATTGCGGTACTTCAGAACTAGGTGTCACTCAGAGTCTTTGATACCCAAATTTGAGAGTAAGGTATGGAATATGTTAGTGTACTCAGGCACTGATATCTCTCTTGACGTAGAGTTTTTCATCTCATATACTGGTCATCATAACTTCCAACAAGGTAGAAATCCTCCTTGAGAGCATCCACAAATCCTACATAGGTGGGTTCTCTCCCGAATGGAGTATATTCATCTATGGTGTACCTCTCCTTGTAACCTTCCCACCAAGCCTTGACATGGGGAAGGGATTTAAGGAGTGTGAAGGTGATATTTTCGTTGTCGAATTTTTTTTGGACAGAGTAATAACCTTCTAGCAGATTCAACCATTTTTCCAGAGCATCTACATCTATCTGGACTTCAAATAAGGGGATATCAAAATTAATGTGTACCTTGAAGGGTGTCACACCTCCAAAATGGTTGCTTGCCAAAGATTCCTCGGCCACCATCGGTAGTCATCGAAGGATCTAATTGAAGTTGTCCATCATCTCATTCCACAAGGACTTCCTCAAGGAATGTCTTGAAAGGATATCCTACTCCATCATATCTCTTTACTTCCACCATGGGAGGTTGATTTTGTTGGCAAGAGTGGTCATCCCCAAGAAAAAATATCTCGAGACCCAACTCTCTATACCCTGACCTCGTTAGGGACATGCATTGAGAAATAACAAGGATAATACTTATTTGATACCACTGATCCAGATTATATTGAGAATGAAATTAGATACGCACAAAAATACAACAAAGAGCACATAAATACAGTGAAACCCAACTTATATTAATGAATAAATAGAAAAAACATTGTAGTACACAAATTGGCTAGAATGGTGGTAGCTTATCTCTGAAGAGAAAGAGATGTCATCTACGCTCACTTGTAATAAGAATTACACCATACTCCATTTCATGCTCAAAGTACCTCCTTCACCTCGATTATATACAAGAGAGTTAGAGGAGAATAATTCCCATGATGCATGTGGGAGAAATTGGTCTGCATTTACAAAATTCTATAGGCATGTAAAACACTAAGACTTCCCGGCAAGTCACCCATCCCAATACTACTCTAGCCCAAGTGCACTTAATTATGGAGTTCTAATGATATCCAATGAATTAATGTTGTAGGAATGTACATAAGACGATTGTAATTAACAAATAGAGATGGAATTACATTACATTCCCCCTTAATGACAACATCAAAAGGGTGAATATCATGGTTTATAAAACCACATTCTTGAAAGATGGATGGACACCAAGATCCACCTGTATCATTCCTAGAGAATATTTTTGGGTCACCCTATCAACCCAAAGAGCATTGGGTAAGGAAATGTGCTAGTTTCTCTAATGATCAACTACAATTATTTTGAGGATGTGGGTCAAGTTTTTGTTGGTGGATTCAATTAAGCCAATCCCATGAGGGTAATAATTAGTTACGTATCATAAAATAATTCCTTTATCCAAAGAAAACTTGGTTAATTTCAAGAATGAAAAATATGAAGCATTGTAAGAAATGAGGGTAGTTGGCGGACTGAACTGTTGATCAAATGTTGCTCTAGAAAGTGGATCATAGCTTCTTCATTCACCTTCATCAAAGATACATCCTCGGTCCATCTTGTAAAGTAATCGGTTATGGTCAGGATATATTTATTCTATTTAGAGGAATGTGGGTTAATTTCTCTGATGATGTCCAGTCCCCATTCCTCAAATGTTTCTTCCATGGCCCCAAGTTGCAAAGGGGAAAAAAATTCTTCTTTTAGACAATTCACTTTTGACATATTTTGCATTTCTAGGCACAAACATGATAGTCCTTGAAGATTGTTGGTCAATAATATCTAGCCCTCAATTTTTTTGGGCTTCATTTTCACCTGCAAAGTGTCCTCCAACGGGTCCATCATGTAATTCTATGAGGAATTTGTTAGCACCCATTTTTCAAGGCATCTGATAAGTATTCCATCATAAATCCTCCAAAATAAGATGAAATTGATGAGTTGGTATTGTGCATATGTTATCCTTAGTTCTCTTTTCTTATTGGGACTCAAGTGGCTAGGAGATGTTCCATGCTATAAAGAGTTTTTGAGATCATTGTAGCATGAATCAGGTTGAGAAGGGGCATAGTGGATCTCCTACACATAAAATGATATCTTATTTTCCCCACCTTCATCAAATGCATAAATTGAATCCAATGCTTATGTTGCTTGCTTGCACAGTCCTTGACCTATGAGAATGGTGGCAAGTTTGAATTTGAGATCATATTCTTGGATGGCAGTCATCCAGTTCCCTCTATGCTCACTGATTTCTCTTTGCATGAACAATGACCTTACTTCCTGGTGGGGTACTATCATGTTGCTGTGATTTTTGAGAATGTAGGGCCTAAATTATTTGATTACCTTATAAACTAAAAAAAATATAGTTTATCTACTATTGGGTGATTCAATCCACCCCCCTATAGACCAGTTCCCATGAATGAAATTGGGAATTCATTCCCTTGCTCATCGTTATAGGCGAGCTGTGCTACAAGGGAATGATTGGAGGAAAAATTATACAGTGAGAAATCCTTGCTAAAATATGGGTTGTGTAATGATGGTGCTGCTTCTATAGCAGCCTTGATTTTTTCAAATGGTTCTTTTTCAATAGTTTTCCACTTGAATTATGCATCCTTTTTTATCATATATTGAAGCAAATTTACTATTTTGGAAAAATCAACCACTAATATCAGTACAAAATTTATCTTTACGAAGAAATATTGCATGGATTTCTTACTATTGGGGAAAGGAATCTGTATAATAGATTTTGTTCTCTCAGTATCTATAGAAATCCCTTTCTTGGAAATGACGTGCCCCAACGATTTTCCTTCTAAAAAAAAAAAAATACTCTTCTTTGGGTTCAAAGATATGCCATAATGTGTACATCATTCAAAGATTTGTTTCAGATGATGTACATGGTATGACCTCTTCTTGGAATAGATGGCAACATCGTCAATATATAACACAACAATTTGACCAATTAGACCTTTGAATGCTATGTCCATGGCATGTTATAAATTCCCACCCACATTGATCAATACGAATGGAATTCTTCGGTAGGAAAAGGTTCCCCACTTCATGTGGAAAGTGGTCTTTAGTTGGTCAATTTCAGCTACTAGAACCTGATTGTAACCTGAAAACCCATCTAGTAGAGAGAACATTTATGAGCCAGAAATGAGCTGTAGAATTTGCTCCATTGAGGGAGTAGGGTAATTGTCTTTGTCAGAGGCTTGGTTCAGATTTTGAAAGTCTACACACAATATGATTTCTCCTGATTTCTTCCTAACCAACACTAGATTAGCTAACCATGTTGAATGGAGGAACTTGAAGATAATATTTTCATCAAGAAGCTTGTTTGTCTCCTTTTGTATCAAAGGTTCCAAGGCTGGGTGAACTTTGTGTAATTTATTTTGAAAGGGATTTGTACCTTCTTTAAGTGGTAAGACGTGTTGAATGATTCTAGTGTCATATGTATTGAGGTATTGATATATCCAATAAAATAGATTCTTTTATTTAGAAAATAGCTATGTGAATGCCTTCTTTTCATTTTCAGTGCAACATGTTCCCAAATTGATAATTTAGGACTTCCATGAGTGCCTAGGTTGATTAATGTGTGCATCATCGATGATATGTTTTTCTTTGAATTCACAGCTAAACAAAACTTGGACTGTAGATTGAACAATAATTCTAGAATTAGTACTCCTTTCAGCACTAAGTTTCCTTTGGCTTCACTAGGTTCACATCTACAATTTTGTATAGCCTGGTCATGTTCCTCATCATTAATGACAACTTCCTTGAAGGAACTAATACTAGTGAGAAAATAAAAAACATCCTCATCATCATTCAAAACCCTCTAGCTAGTAATGTTGTCCGGTACTAAATGCCTAAAAATCATTTCATTTAAAAAAAACATTATTTAGCAATGTGAATATTGAAGTTTTGTTTTCTAAGGTATCCACAACAACATTCTAAGAATGAGGAATGGAAATAATATTAAATTCTTCAAAATGGTTTATCAGTTTCCATACCTCTTGTTGGCAACCTCTCAAATGTGGGGATAAACAATGGATGGAATTATTTACTTGTCTGATGATTATTTTATAACACCAAATACTTTTAGACATTTTACCTTTAGATCGATGACTTTATTCAAACCTTGAACCAAGGACTTTTATTCTGCAGTGTTGTTGGTGCATTCAAATTTCAAGTGGTAGGATATTATAGTTTTCCATTTTAGTGGGTCTATCAAAATGAAACCTACCCCAAGTCCTTGTTTTGACTTGGAGTCATCAAAATACAAAGTCCAAATGTTAGTTTCTAACTCTATGTTAGTACAAATAGTGTTGGCTATTTCTACTATATTAGAATCACTTGCTTCAATCCAAGTGTAGTGAAGGGGTTTGGACTATCTATTTGGTTGTAAAAATGATGGCTTGGATGCATAACATTCATGGTTAGTTTCCAAAAAATAATTTCCAAGCATAGAGAAAGAAAAATTGATTGGTTCATTTTTACTTTCCAATTATGTGATGGTGAATTTCATATGTGCCTCACTGTCAACTCTTATTTGATTGGTCCAACCCTCATATAGAAACCATAAATGTGACCAATTAGTGGAAAAGTATCCCTGCATTTTTTGTGACCACTCCCTACTTAGTAGCAGGCCATCTTTGTAAGCAAGCGCGGGGTGGTAAGGACCGATTACACCTGCATCTTTATAAGCGTAAGGTAAGGAACAAGTTGACTTATCTACAAAGGACCTTATAAGTTGGACCGGCTACAAGGGAAAAACTCTCTATGGCCAAGGGTAAACCACAACAGACAGGTATGACTGCAGAAATCAACTCAATTCCAACATATGCTATATAGACTAATGTGCAATACAAGGAAGAATCCTACCTCGATCCAACGTTTGATGATGTTCCACCATTGATCACTTTGACCCAAAGCTTTATACCTGCAAGAAGTTCTCAACAAACAAGCAAAGCAAGTATATAGTGATGATATAAAAGGAATTATCACATTAGATAACATAATCCATTAATAGACATTACAAACACGCCCATGGATAATAATCATATATTTGCAAGATACCAATAGGAAAGGAAAGGAGTATTTCTATTAATAATTGATCAACAAAAGTGTCAACATTACAGACTTTTGTGTCGGCGTGGTTCGAAACCAAGAAACCAAGTTCCTTCCAACTAGGTCTCCACCACTCAATCCTCCACCAAAGGCAAGCTCATGAGAAATAGGCAAAGAGGTCCTCTCAACAATAAGAGAAGAGCTTGGGGGTTGAACACTGTGTTCAGACTTGAGGGACAAAGGGATGCAGACTCAATATGAAGTAATTTCTCCAGAGTAACTTTTCTCTCAAAGTTGAATGCTTTCTCTCTCTTTTCCATAGTTCAAAATTGTTCTCTTATAGACTCCAGAATGCAATTGAAGGGCCAATTCGGAACGTTTCCATTATATGGAAGGCCAAGGATCAGAGATCTTTTGTCATGACATGGAAACCCAACCTCCTTTTGTATTTTTTTGGCACAAATCCCAATATATACGAGATGTAATGGAGCAGCAAGCGTATACGCATCTTTCATAGCATCTAGGGAGCATATATGTGGAAAAATGTATATTTTTTAGTTCTGGATTCATCAAAAAGGGATGAAAAGTCTACATAGGGAAATGGAAAAAGGCCCTTTGTGAAAGATAGCAATGGTGAGGCAAATCTTGCTATAACACCATAAGCATCAGGAATATCAACCACAACAATGTCAATGGTTTGAACAACTCTAGGGCCTGATGCTAGCCTGATTTGTACATAATTTAATTCACCCATGACTCCCGCCTCAGACCTATATAGTTGTATGATTCTAGTTGATCATTTGAATGGAACATCATTAATTTTTTGACAGACAAAAAAAGGCATCATGTTAGAGGATGCTCTAGAATTTACCAAGAAATTATGTACATTATAATTGAACATTTAGAATTTAGGACAAAAGGGGGTGTCTTGGATTTAGAGTGGGTTCCTATACTATCTATATTAATGGTAGCTTTTCTTGTTGTTATGTATTTATGCCTATATTCTATGGGTTTGGGTCTTTTTTCTAGAGTGGAAACTAGTGCCTATGGTGAGATAGCAAGAGAATTAAATGTGTTTATGATCAAAGATATTTGTTTTGGTAAATTACAGATGTCAAACATGGACACATTGGCCTTGGTATTTTTCATGTCCTCTATATTTCTATATTCCATGGGTTGCAGAGTATGATTATTTGTTGATATTTTGCATATTTTTGTAGCTCTGGTTTCATATTTTAACCAAGGGACAAACAACACTGTTTTGTGCAAGGGGTGTGACCTTTTTGGAAACCATATTTTTCCTAGTAGGAAGAGCGTTTTTAGGGATTGGTCCTTTACTTCTTAGATTAATGTAACTTCTTGGGGAATTCTACATAACCTATGAATATCCTAGAGATTCTTCTTCTACAGTTTCATCATCCGACTTCGCCATCCAATCCCAAAGGAACATGGTGGACCCTTCAGTTGTGTCATATTCTTGTGGACTTGCTTTAGCTTTAGCTTCTTGAGTTGGATTCTCAGAAAGAGATTGTTGGTTAAGAATATGATTAATGACCAGGGTCATTAAATTAATCCATTGGAGGTAGGGTTTTTCATAATGGATAGTGGTTTGGTGATATGTGCGGAAATGATCCATTCCTACTTCCTCCAAATTAAATTTCAGATTTGATGGCTCTATAGGTTTGATTTGGTTAAAGATTTACTTTTTAAAGGGTTGGAATGGTTTATATTTTGATGTACCCTCCATTAATTTCCTTTTGAGGTCAACTACTTCATTTGAGAGTTTTTTAGCATTATTGGGGACACTTTCCAGGTTTATAGGTTCTTGTTCTATAGGTCTGGTTAGCGATAAAGGTTTCTTACCTATGGTTACAACCTTAGTATCTTCCATCCTAATGTAAGCATTTTCTTCTCTACATTTTTAGCTTCCTGAAAAAACAAATCTAGAGTAATTTTGCCAGACTTTTTGATGAACATGGCAATGGAAGTGTGCAAAGCATAGGTGTAATACTCTACCACTAATGCTTTAGTCGGATGGGCATCCACAAGTAATTTATTTAGTATTTTTTTGAAACATTGATTAAAATTATTGATCCTTTCCTTCTTTTCCATTTGAATTATAGTTAATTATTTAAACAAAGTGGCAAAGTTCTTTTCTTAACCAAATTTGTTGATAAATTCCCCTTCAAAATCATCCGAGGATCTAATGAATCTAATTGCGAGATTGTAGTACTAGGTAGAGGATTTATTTTCAAAGGTGTATAGGAATAATCTACACACTACATCTATGTGTTTGACATTCACGAGCCTCACAATGAGATATAAATTTTTAATATGTTATTTAGGGACACAAGATTTATTAGGGTATAATTTTCTCAAGATGTTTGGGTAGGTCATGTAGTTTCCCTCTCAAATTCAAATCCCCTTGGGAAATCCATACAAGGATGCAACATTGATTACATGCCATTAGGTTCAAATTTTCAACTGGTGTATTGCCTTGTTTAGAATTAGAGGATGAATATCGAGGTGAGTGTTAGCGCTAGAAGTTGACTCTTGACTGCTAAAGAGTCAAGCCTAGTGTTGGAGCCACCTTTTACAAATGGTTGAAATATAATTCTTGCAATCAAAAAAAAATTTACCCCGACAAGAGTCCTAAATCATCATAGTCCTAACCACTAAGCAAGTCTATCACTTTTCTTTACCTCGCGCTTTCGCGCTTCGGGATTTACAAGTTGCAAGGTTTCCAAACTCCGATACGCGAAGTCACGAGATGGTTCCAAAAGTTACCCGGGTTAGTGTCGGGGGTAAGTCTTTTAAACCATAGTCAAACACTGTCAGGTTTTCACGACTTGGAAATTGCTCTTCCAAAGAATTATACCTTCATAGCTCCGAGTCGCGAAGTCACGATATTCTTTAAACATGGATTAATTAAGCACTGAATGCAGATTACATTTTTCAAACTAAATTGCATCATTGCAATTTCGGGTTTCGGGGGCTCAAAGGGAAGGGGTGTTTTCTCCCGATACAGGTAATGCCAAAAAAGGAGATTAAAGACTAAAAAAATCCTAATTAAAGGAGCTAAGACGGATCAATAAATGCATTAATAAAAATTTAACACGCACCGTCTATGGGGTAAATTTAAATGTTTTTGTGTTGATTTGTGCTAGGACCCGCCATAAAATTATGGCATTTATTTGAAATACGACAAAGTGACATGTAAGGATATTGCTTTTACTGCTAAATATTTCTTTAAAAATGATTTGATCGTTCTGTTCACAAGGACACCGGGGTTTTAAATGGTTGAGATAAAGAGTTCTTTCTTTCATTATTTCAAATTTCATTTCTATTTTGCGCAAATAAGTTTTTTCATCAGGCTAACTTCTGTCTATATCTACATTTTTACTATAGGAGAGCTAAGTACATAGTCCTCTATCATGTCTCCACGAAAAGCGTCCAAGGCGATTGCTGAGAGTTCAGGTCAGGGCACAGATACTGTTTCTGATACTTCACCCTGAAGTATAGATACTGTCCAAACCTGGTCATACGTCTTCGACATTCTTCTGTCTGAATTGGTGGATTGCTCAGACGATTCTAGCGATAACGAGAAGGATGATTTGGCCACCAAATACAAAATTGTCATTCAAGCGGGGATGCACAAAATAGCGGCAAGGCCACGGCTCCTTCCCTATTATGATATGATCAGAAGGGCGCTAGACCATGTGGACATCCCAACTAGGACTATTATCAGCGAGAAAAATGTGACAATTGGGACTTTTCGACCAGAACATTTGTAGGAAATGTATCAACTGTCACCCACGCCAAACTTTGCGTACAACGCCAAGTTTCTGGAAGATTTCAAGCGAAAAGAATGCCAGCAATACGGCATAAACCTGTCTAATTTGATCAAAGATTGCGTCTCACACCCTGCAAAATTCAGGGCGGATGGTAATGGATTTTATTTAATCTCTTCCTTAGAACCACAATTCAGGTATATAGCAATGATGACCTATAGGTTGTATGGGAAGGAGGACACCACACACTTTTTTCTCCCATGGGTGCCCTTGACTCACATAGTCGCTAAAGGTTTTTCCTTCGACTGGGCCAAACTATTGTCAGACAGACTAACCAGTCATATTACTGAATATCAAGCGCAGAAGGCAAATGGGAAAGCCGCCTCATTTTTCATGTCCGCCTACATCATGGACGTTGTTTGTTTCACGACGCCTTTCCCTCTAATGAGCTGGAGCTGGACTCCATATGATGCTGAGCCTATCCATGTCTATCACTCAAAACTTTGGAAAGATAAGGCCACAAAATTCATATACGAGATTTTCAATTGGGTAATGGTACCAATGCATGTCTCCATATTCGATAACCCACCGCCCAGGATTTTAGATAGTGTCGCCACCAACTTGAGTAGTGTGGCTGACTGGTATGTAGAAGCAGAATTTTCATACATCAGGGTTTTCAGCGCCTCTGTGCCCCCATATGCTCTGCCACTATTTACACCGGATAGGCTGGTATGTCGTGAAATCACCAGGCAAACCATGATCGGTGGCATAAGCAAAGAGCTTAAAGGTTTTTCAAAGAAGGTATGGCCACCCTTCCCCATCCATTTGAATACATATTCTTTATTAGATTTTGGAAACGCAAAAGCTAAGGCAACGACCTTAGAAGATATTAAATTGGTCCACATTGAGTTCAAGAAACACAACCCAAAGAAGGTCATGGGTAATCACATGGCAAGTTGTGGCCTAAAAAGATATGAACATGAGCATTCACCTCATGAGGACATCTTCTGAGGAGCGAGATATTATGCCGAGGTCCTAAGTCATATTCAAACCCTGTCGCCCGAGGAGATGGCCGATTTCTTCAAATTTCAGGAACACCAGAGAAGCTACCTTCCCCCAGTCTTACAGGGTAAGAATCCACCGACCGCAGATGTACAACAAATGGAAGCCAAGGGATCCAAATATTCAGGACCTGACCAGGAGGAGAATTAGGAAAAGAAAAAGAAAATCGGGGGCCCGAAACAGGAAGCCGAGACCCCCAACCCTTCAAGCAAGCTAGCCTCAGAGGTTACTCCGAGGAAATCATCCAAGCAAACCGGCAGTGCCATTGCTTCTGTCACTCCCCTACAGTCCATGAAGGGGACCCCCGACGAGGGATGGATTTTTGGCAAAGAACTAACGCTTATTACTGTAGAAGAGTTACCTCCGAATGAATTTTTCTTTGATAAGAAGAGAAAGGTCATTGTGAAGCAAGATATTTACTGAGAAGAGGGCACAGTAGCCAAAAAATTCATAATCCTAGCCGATGGAAAAACCATGAAAAAGGGGGAATTCACAACTCAGATAGCAGGGATGTTGGGGGCTTTTGCTACAACCAACCAATACTCTGTCAGATCCCTAAAATAAAAATTAACATGAAAGAATTGCTTGATCAGAACTTTGGAGGCTAAGCTAGCTACAACAAAAGCTATTGTCAGAGATCATGTGAACATAGGTCTAGAGCTAGTCAGAGAAGCCGATCAAAAAGAAATCAAGCGGCTCAAATCCGATCTTGAACAAACACAGCTATCGGCCCAGACCAATCAGTCATAGGTAAGCCAACAAGAATAATTGATAGGGCAGTTATAGGGAAAGTTAAATTTCGTCGAGAGCCAGGTGATAGATATCGGGATATTCCAATCCCAAGCTATTGAAATCCGAAAAAGAGTGTCAGCAGCTCAGCAAGATTTACTTGCTAAAGTGGAAACCATTCAAAACCACTGCCAGAAAATTGATCAAGTGTTGGAAGACATATCTTTGAGAGAAAGAGAAGTTGGGGTGGCTCGGGTCGCTTTCCAAGAGGCTGTCATAGCCATAACGAAAAAGGAAATGGGCAGTAGTTCCAAGCTCTCCATCCCAGAGAAGACCAGAGGTAACATCTTGCTGAAGGCATGGGAGTGAAACATATCAGAGAGAAGAGAATGAGATAAAGAGGTAAGAAACTCTTGCGAAGAAACCTTCATCTTGATAGATGAAAGTTTGTTAAGTCTCGATAATGGAAGCAGCGCTAGGAGACTGGGCCAAATCGATATAGATAAGCACCTGCTCAATATCAAGGAGAACAAGGAAAAAGAGCAGGATGAAATATCACAAATCAACCAGATTGACATAGTCCAAGTGGATAAATGGTTGGTAAAACCAAGTATACAGTTATGTTCTATCATCGCCGAAGACCGACAAGTGGGAGGAAGGTTGCCATAGTTAGCGAAGGATTGTTACACTTTTGAGGCAAACCACCAAGCAGAGTCTTCCAGGTTGACAACCTAGTTGGTAGAGAGGTGCGTCACTTGCACCAAGTAGGCGAAAGGATAGGTTTATGGTACCAAATCATGACATGTATCCACCTGTTATATTTTTAGAACCCGAAGAGTAAAGAAAGGAAGGTTCTCCACCCGCATGAAAGATGACAAAGGCAAAGAAGCGAAACGCTCGAACTTCCCATTTTGTAACTGAAAATTTCAGGAACGATTGAAATTCAAATGTTAAGAAGTTTGTATAAATAGGCATTTTGAAGAAATAAACAGGGCTGGACCTTTTTGGCCGATTGTAATAGAGACTTTTTCATTTGAAAATTAATACAAAGCAATCTGAAGATTCTTTATTCTGTCAAGACTGATTTGTGAGTTTGTTTCCTCTGTTATCTTATATTCAATTTCATTTCGCATATATATGTCTGATGAATGCTTCACTGCAATTTAGTATAACCTCTACCGTGGTGATCAACTTTTAGACGTCTAATCATTTGCAGGTTTTCCTCTGTATCGGCTATCAGTAGGTACAAGACCTGTGAATTTTTTTAGATCTTTATATTTTATGCTTCGTCAGATTTCTTCTTGTCTTTTTCTTCTTCTGTTTATAGGGTGAGATTCTCCCTTGATAGGAGCCTCGCGTTATAGACAGCTTAATGTTTTCTCACATTTCTCACATGATTTATTAAAAATTAACTCAGTTACGGGAAAAGGCCTTTGGTTTTCATTCTATCTGTGTTTTCGGATTCGAGAGTACTCTTTATACGATCTAAGAATTGAGGCAGCATCCTAAATCCTGAAATTTCTTTTAACTTTCCCTATTCCTCTATGACTGTTCCCATTGCCAGACAACCCAATATTGAACCTGGCTTGTCGGATCAAACCACCATCGCAGTGAACCTTTTTGACACCATACTTAAAAAAAACACCACTCGGGTAGAACTCGAACATTCATGGGCCGCCATTGAACGAGATATAAGTATCCAGGAACTTTTGGAAGCGAGACAAAGGCAACATAGAAATCAGCCTTAGCTTCCTTTCTTGAAGATTGATCCTCCCCCCTTTTTATCTTTCACACCACTTTCAGATGCCTAGACCCTGTACTTTCTAGCCTTAAGTACAGACTCTGGAACAACATCTTTCTGGTGTCGTTGCCGGGGACCGAAGTTACGAAACCTTTTCCCTGGGAGAATGACATTCTTAGTTCCTACCCTTTGATAGTGAACAAAGGGTTAACACTTTGTTAGGATAGAATTTCATCATTCACTTGGCGACTCCACGTTTAAGTAAGCTGGCTTCCGGGCGAAGGAATACTAGACAAAACCCGGATGGTAAACATAACACACCTATTTTTTATCCCGAAAAAATACTTAAAACAAAAGGTTCCCTTAAGCCGACCACTATCGTCTACCAGCTTAAGTACCCATAGCCCAAGGCTAAGAGTTCTTTTGAACCTTCAACTTCACACAATTTCCCCCCTGAAACCATCAACCCAACTTTAGCTCTCCCTAAAGTTAAAAGTGAAATCCATCCGACAACTTTTGACGTGCATAAAGGTGAAAATCCCACAGTAAATTTATTAGCGATCGATATCCCGCTAACCCTTCAGTTAGATTTCATGACCCCGCCTAGTCTTGAAGAGTACACCATATACTCAGATTCCACGCCCGTGGGTTCCCTTGATTACATCTCTTGCAAATCCGAGAAACCAAGCCCTTGCATCCCTTTTCACCTTTCTTTAGTTTTCTCGTCTCTCGAAGAAGCTAAGGATTCACTTTTAGTGTTCCAGAACCCTCTTTATGACGCACCGTTTTCCTATCCTGTAGTACCTATGGTGGCTGCCGAAGGAGGAGGTGGAGGAGTTTTAGGAAGGGGAGGTGGAGGGGCTCTAGGAGGAGGAGTGGGGGACCAAGGGCTGCCCCTTCCTCCCATAGTTTTCACTAAAGTAGTTGCAAGATATGCGCCTCTGGTCTTGCCTGTCCCTCTTCACGACCTTCCTGAAAACTACATGAAAAACTTACCTAAATTTACAGGGGAAGGGGACTTGACTACAGCCGAAAATATAAATTTCTTTGATCAGTTCGCAGATATCCTAGGTCTCGAACATGAAGAGGTATACTCGAGGTTTTTCATCCAGACTTTCGAAGGACAGGTACAAACCTGGTTTCGAAGTCTACCCACAGGTTCAATATTATCCTATGATGCCCTAGAAGACTCTTTTCTTAGACAATGGGGAGAAAGGAAAGACCATTTGTATTATTTGACCGAGTTTGGGTCTTTAAAGAAAAAAAATTTGGAAACTGTTACGGAATTCATTCAAAGATTTAACAAGTTATATAATAAGACCCTAGTCGAAGTTAAACCATCCCAACCTACAACAAAGGTAACCTTTGCGGGAGCCTTAGAACCCGATTTCGCACTTCTTTTGAGAGAAAGGAGAGGGGCTAACCTGACCCAAATGCAAGATGATGCCATAGAGATCAAATCTAACATGATGGCTTTTGGAAAATTGAAAACAAAGGTAGAAATGGGAAACTGAGAAACCAAACATTTTAGGGAACAAGCGGGACCCTCTGGGCCTAGTACATCCTCAGATGATAAAATCGACGATATGGCTAGGATAATCAAAGAGTTATCAAATAAGATTTCCAGAATGGAACTAGATCAATCCAAGGTAGATCCTTTTGTGAAGATGGAATTCAGAAGAAACCCCAATCCTCAAAATCAACAAAGACAGATTAAAAATGAAGACCAGAAAATTCAAACTCCTTTAAAAAATGAAAATTTTATAGGGGGAAACGACCTGCAAGATTTCAAGGACCTGGATGAAGATGTGACAAATTTGGGTGACGATTGCACACAGCCTTACTTAACTAAAGAAGACTATGAGAAGTCCTTAAACACACTACAACCGTCAAATAAAGACGTTGACATAAACAACACTTATGTTTTTGTTGATCAAGAAATAATCGATTCTATAATGGCTAAGGTCCAACCTAGGTACAACCTAAGGCCTAAAAACAAACCTGCGTTGACTCCTCAACCCAAGAAAACTCTCCCCAGAGGAGAAATATACCAGTCCATCCCAAAAGAGACCGAGATACCTAATAGCAAAGTAAAAGAGGTAGATTCGCTGAATCCTAAAGTAAAGGAGGCTGAGACCCAAGCGAAAGAAACTAAGATAGCTAAAACACATATACAGGTAGATAAACTCATGGGAAATAAATTAGGACAAACAAATAAGTTAGAAAAGAAGGAGTTTGAGGTTTCAACCAGAGAAACGGACAAAGGTAGTGGAGGTTTCAGCCTTGAAAATGAGATGAATAAGATCAAAATGCCGATCCCCCTGGTCGAATTAGCAAAAAATCCTGTGTATCGAAAGCAGATAACCAAAATGATAGGTTTTTCATATCTATAAAGTCGCTCTGACGTGATAAACTTGGAAGATGATAAGCCTAATATCACTTTTGGTCCACATTTCGAGGGTGCCAGAGACAACATCTCCCCCTTCTATATTACCCTGAATGTGCATGATCGTCTGCTGCATAACTGCATGCTAGACTCTGGGGCCTCGCATAATGTGATGCCCAAGTCTATTATGGATAGACTAGGCCTCAAGATCACCAGGCCTTATGGAGATCTCTACTCTTTCGATTCAAGAAGATTTAAGTGCATGGGTATGATAAAAGATTTAGTAGTCACCCTTGCACAGGTCCCAGTGAAAAGCGTCCTAATGGATGTGGTTATCGCCGATATACCTCCGAAGTATGGTTTACTACTATCTAGGTCATGGGGAGCCAAAATTGGGGAGTCTCTTCAACTAGACATGACCTATGCCATGATTCCTATGTTTGGTGGATAATTTACTCGGCTCTATAGGGAAACGAGGCTGGCATACACAGTGAGCGACCCGTAGAATCCTAACAATTTTCTTGTTTATGTTGTCAATCAAGATCTAGGAAACTGTATTTTTTCTTTTGATGATGGTGTAAATAGCTATACAGAAGAGAATTACATAGATGAAAACGAATCAGGAAAGATAGACGAACACTTGTATAGCACTGGAATTTGGAAAATGTTTTTTGAGGGTGCCATGTCGTATGAAGGAGTAGGTGCAGGAGTACTGTTTGTAGCACCTAAAAATGAATTTTTTATTCCTTTCTCTTACAGGATTCAATGGGATATAGAGTGTACCAATAATGTATGCGAGTATGAGGCTTTAGTATTAGGATTAGAAGCTGCCAGGAAGCTGAACATAAAGAACCTGGAAGTATATAGAGATGCAGATTTTATAGTGAAGCAGATAAACCGACAATACAAGGCCAAACACCCAAGATTGAGATCTTACAGGAATTGTGCCTGGGATTTAATGGAAAATTTATTTTCATTGGTAAATGTTCATTTCATCCCAAGCGTCGAAAACCTACAAGCCGATTCATTATCCAAAAGAACTTCAACTTTCGTACCCCCTACCACTTTCAAATTAAAATACCACATAGAGGTAAGGCATAGACCATCCATACCAAATAACATACAACACTGGCAGGTATTCAAGGATGACGAACAGATCAGAAAGTTCTTGGAAATGGTGGGTGATTTCTCTGAAACCCACATTGACTAGGAGAACCAAAACGATCATGCCTGGATCATGCAAGAGAGAGAGGAGCCTCAGGAGTTCCAAGAGAAAATTGCTAATCATCGCATGTTGGTTTTAAAGAACAATCAGATTTTGAAGGGACTGATCCCTCTGGAGAGACTTTTTGACCAAAATGATATGCCCTTAAAATCTACTTTGCAACCCCAACCAGAAGAGGTTGAAGACTGCGACATAGGGACCAAAGAGGAGTCTAGGATAGTAAATATATCAAAGTACCTTCCTCCCGAGGTAAAAATCAAGTATAAAGACTTACTCAGGTGGTACAAAGACGTTTTCGCTTGGTCATATGAATATTTGAGAACCTATGGCACCACTGTGATTGAACATAAGATATCCCTGAAGCCTGGTGTCAAATCCTTTAGACAAAAACTCAGACAAATCAATCATATTTTATTGCCCGTGGTCGAAAGGGAAGTCAAAAAGCTCCTGGATGAAAAAATAATCGTACCACTGAGATACTCTGATTGGGTAGAAAACCTGGTCCCGGTTAGAAAGAAAAGAGGGGAAATTAGACTGTGTGTTGATTTTAGAAATCTAAATAAGTCCTCCCTCAAAGACAATTACCCTCTACCCAAAATGGATCACATTTTAGAAAAAGTAGTTGGGGCAAATAGGATGTCGATGATCGACAAGTTTTCTGGGTACAATCAAATTGCCGTCAACGAACACGATAAAGAAAAAACAACCTTTACCACCCCTTGGGGTACATTTATGTATGACAAGATGCCTTTTGGTTTAATGAATGCAGGTGCTACTTTCCAACATGTTATGGATATCACTTTCATTGGTGAAAGGGACAAATTTGTGGTTATCTATCTTGATGATCTAACCATTTTTTCTAAATCTGATGAAGATCATCTGATACATATCAAGAAGACGTTTGAGAAATGCCGCAGGTTTGATTTGTCTTTAAACCCCAAAAAGTCTCACTTTCCTATGCAAGAAGGTAAACTCTTGGGCCATATTGTGTCTTGAGATGGAATTAAAATTGATCCTAAAAGAGTTGAAGCTATAGACACAATAAATATCCCTAGGAATGTAAAAGAGATTCAGTCATTCTTAGGAAAAATAATTTTTTTGAGGAGATTCATCCCAAACTTTGTTGAAATCATGAAGTTGATCACAGCTATGCTAAAGAAAAACAACAAAGTGAAATGGACAGCAGAAGCCAAAGCATCATTTGCACGCATCAATAAGGTTATAAGTGAGGCACCCATACTATCACGCCCTGATTATCTAAATGATTTTCTTATTTTCTCGTTCGCCTCCGAACACACACTTGTTGCGGTACTCCTCCAGAAAAATGAAGAAGGTTTCGAGCAACCGATAGCCTTTTTTAGCAAAAGTCTTAGAGACGCTGAACTCATATATGATATAATGGAAAAACAAGCATATGATATGGTGAAGGCATTAAAGGATTTCAGAACCTACGTGGTGCATTCCAAGGTAATTGTGTACGTACCCACCAACTCCATAAAAGACATTTTGGTTCAGTCCGACAGTGATGGCAAAAGAAGACGGTGGCTTGCCAAAATTCAAGAATTCGACCTGGATATAAAACCAACGAGACTAGTAAAGGGACAAGGTTTGGCTAAACTCTTAGCTGAATCAAATTTCAGATATCCCAGAATAAATGGCCTACAGGGAGGTGAAGAGTGTGTGGACATGAACAAGATCGATGAACAAATAACTGAAATCAGAATCAAAGAGAAGTTTGCTTCATTAGATTGGTGCAAAGACATAGTGTCCTACCTGTTGACCTTGAAGTGCCCAAGTGACTTACCCCCATCTAAAGCCAGAACGTTGAAGCTACATGCAGTCAAGTATTGTATATTTGAAAGCCAATTGTGTTGGAAGGACCCACTTGGCTTCTTGTTGGTTTGTTTGGTTGAATCAAAAACAGAGAAGGTCATAAGCCAATTTCACGAAGGAGGGTGTGGAGGACATCACGCCTGGAGGGAAACGACTTATAAGATCCTGAGGGCAGGATATTATTCGCCCAAACTTTTCTCAGACGTCAACGCCAAGGTCCGAGCCTTCAACCCTTGCCAATTTTTCGCAGGCAAGCATAAACTCCTAGCGATGTCGTTGGTTCCGGTCAAAACAGAAGCCCCTTTTTAGCAATGGGGATTAGATTTTATAGGTGAAATTAATCCTCATTCTAGTGCTCAACATAAATGGATCCTGACTACTATAGATTACTTCACCAAATGGGTGGAGGCTATTCCAACTAGAAGGGCTACGGATTCGGTGGTAATAGATTTCTTAGAAGAGAACATTTTGTCTAGATTCGCCTGCCCCCGAAAGATAGTCACAGATAATGCCCAGGCCTTTAAATCTATGGCTATGGTCAGTTTTTGTCAAAAGTACAATATCGTGCCTGGTAATTCCATGGCATATTACCCCTAGGGAATGGGTTGGCCAAGTCTTCAAACAAGAGCCTAATCAATATAATTAAGAAAGTGTTGAGAGAAAACAAAAAATCTTGGCATGTGCATTTGAAATACGCTTTGTGGGCAAATCAGATAGGCACAAAAAAGTCTATCGACACTTCTCCTTTCCAAATGGTGTACGGGACCGACGTAGTATTACCTATAAATCTAGCACTTCTCGTAATGAAACTTTGGCAAGATGAGAAAGAAGAACCAAATCATGTCACAAGAAGAATAAACCAGCTAATTAAAGTCCAACAACACAGGGCCGAAGTGGACGAAAGGTTGCAGAAATACCAGGACAACATGAAAGCGTTATTCGATCGTAAGGCCAAAGACAAAGAATTTCTCCCTGGAGATTTGGTTTTAAAATGGGATGCTAGGAAGAAAGACTCGACAAAACATGGTGAATTCGATCACATCTGGTATGGACCATTCAAGGTTACAGCTCCTGAAGGAAAAAATTTGTTTATGTTAGAGAATTTGGATGATAAAATCCTCAACGCCCCTGTCAACAGGCATTATTTAAAACACTATATGCAATAATTGGTTTCCAAAATTCCCACTGTATATATTGGTTTGTATTTTCTTTTTTATTTCATAATTTTCTTTGTTAAGTCTACTTTCATCAAAAATAAAATAGGTCAATGTTTTTCTAGAAGTAGGGATACGAAATTTTCAATGCATTCAGTTCTTTTAAAGCCCTGATACTCTCATGTTGTTCCCTTACAGGATCCCAGCTTGCAGCCCAAACAAGTGAAAGGAGCAAATAGATGGTCATATATCAGAAGATAAATTCGCCGAAAACAGGTGATAGAAAAGATTTTTCGTTATTTCAAAAGAGAACGAAAATGGTAAGGCAAAAGTGCGAATTCCAGAGAAGTTTATTTTTCAAACGAAGGTCTCTAAAGTGTTGTGACAGTCTTGTAAGTGTGATATGTCGTTAAAAGAATGAGTTCTTACTCCGGGTCCTAAGAGTTTCACCTAGATAAAGATAAGAGGTAATTAAAATAAGCAGAGAAAGTAAAGCGTCTCCGAGAAAGGGTTCCAAGAGTTGGGTTTAATCCATGACCCTTGTTTTTCGATTTCCAGATCTTTCTTTGTCGCCCCTTTCTACCCTCAATTTTACCTTCTTAAAAAACCAAGCATCTTTCTAGGTTTTCAACAGAGGGAGAAGAGATTACGTTTTATCTTTGGAAGCTGGAAAACAGATCTTAAAAAGTAAGCCAGTCCTCATAACTCCTCACTCTCCAACTCAACAAAGCTATGCATAGGTTGATCCTGACTCTCCTAGGTTTCTTAATAGTTTTTTAAGGATTGAGGCTTGCTCGAAGGAAAGCCCCTGGAAGTAACCTTTCCCATTTTCCCTACGGGCCAAGGTGCTTTGAAAGTTAAGAGAAGGTTGGTCCGGGGTAATCAAAGCAAGTTGACAGACCTCCACTGCAAATTTTACACATATATCATCCCTGGTATACTTGGTACAACTGATTGCCCCCACATCGTGTTCAAAAAGTAAAATATAAGACAAATGGTGAAAGGAAATTCATATTTGATTGCCCCCATATAGTCCAAGAAGACGATGAAAGGAAATTCATAAATGATTTCCCTCGTCTCAGCATTTAAATGCATAATTATGATTCGAAGTGGTGAAAGGAAATTCAGTAAAAAGGGACAGATAACTTCACCGGGGTGTTGAACAGGCTCGCTGGCAGTGAAGCAATATCTAAGATATTTGTAAGGTTGTCATACGTAAATTTCACTCTACTCTGGTTACCAGCCTTTTCGAAACCGGATCTGCATCCCAAGTTCAGGCAGGGCTTCCCGATTAAAAGCATGAAATTTACTTCGTTTGATGCAAGCCAAAAGCCGCAAGATCTGTTGGATTTCCTAGGATTATTTTGATTATCATAAAGCAGACCTGAATTCAATAATGAGAAGGAGAAAGTCATGAAAGGGGTTGTAGCTGAGTTTACAATGCATGTGAGTTTTAAAAAGCTTTTCAGAAGTAAAGACGAAATCTCTTTTTCCCTCTGTATTTCCTTCCTAAAACAAGTTCTGCAGAAATAATCCTATGACTCCATTTACCCAATACAGGCACGTGGTCTACTATTCTTCCTGTCTCACAGGAAGACGGGATCCCTAGTTGGAGCCTATGTTGGAGCCGCCTTTTACAAATGGTTGAAATATAATTCTTGCAATCAAAAAAAAAAATTACCCCGACAATAGTCCTAAATCATCATAGTCCTAACCACTAAGCAAGTCTATCACTTTTCTTTACCTCGCGCTTTCACGCTTCGGGAGTTACAAGTTGCAAGGTTTCCAAACTCCGATACGCGAAGTCGCGAGATGGTTCCAAAAGTCACATGGGTTAGTGTCAGGGGTAAGTATTTTAAACCATAGTCAAACACTGTCGGGTTTTCACGACTCGGCAATCACTCTTCCAAAGAACTATACCTTCGTAGCCCTGAGTCGTGAAGTCGCGATATTCTTTAAACATGGATTAATTAATCACTTAATGCATATTACGTTTTTCAAACTAAATCGCATCATCGTGATTTTGGGTTTTGGGGGATCAAAGGGAACGGGTGTTTTCTCTCGATACGGTGAACGCCAAAAAAGGAGATTAAAGACTAAAACAAGCCTAATTAAAGGAGCTAAGCCGGATCATTAAATGCATTAATACAAATTTAACATGCACCATCTACGGGGTAAATTTAAATGTTTTTGCGTTGATTTGTGCTAGGACCCACCATAAAATTATGGCATTTATTTGAAATACGGCGAAGTGACAGGTAAGGATATTGCTTTTACTGCTAAATCTTAAACGATTTGACCGTTCTGTTCACAAGGACACCGAGGTTTTAAATGGTTGAGATAAAGAGTTCTTTCTTTCATTATTTCAAATTTCATTTATGTTTTGTGCAAAGAAGTTTTTTCATTAGGCTAACTTCTGTCTGTATCTACAATTTTACTACAGGAGAGCTAAGTACAGAGTCTTCTATCATGGCTCCACGAAAACGGTTCAAGGCGATTGTTGAGAGTTCAGGTCAGGGCACAGATATTGTTTCTGATACTTCAGCCCGAAGTATTGATACTGTCAAAACTTGGTCATACGTCTCTGACATTCTTCAGTCCGAATTGGTGGACTGCTCAGACAATTCCAGCAATAATGAGAAGGATGATTTGGCCACCAAATACAAAATTGTCGTTCAAGTGGAGACGCACAAAATAGCAGCAAAGCCACAACTCCTTCCCTATTATGATATGATCAGATGGGCGCTAGACCATGTGGACATCCTGACCAGGACTATTATCAGCGAGTAGAATGTGACGATTGGGACTTTTTGACCAGAATATTTGCAGGCAATGTATCAACTATCACCCACGCCGAACTTCGCGTACAACGCTAAGTTTCTGGAAGATTTCAAGCGGAAGGAATTCCAGCAATACGTCAGAAACTTGTCTGATCTGATCAAAGATTGGGTCTCGCACACCACAAAATTCAGGGTGGATGGTAACAGAGTTTATTCAATCTCTTCCTTAGAACCACAATTCAGGTATATAGCAATGATGACTTGTAGGTTGTATGGGAAGGAGGACACCGCACACTTTTTCCTCCCGTGGGTGCCTCTGATTCGCACAGTCACTGAAGGTTTTTTTCTTCGACTGGGCCAAACTATTGTCAGACAGTCTAACCAGTCGGATTACTGAATATCGAGTGCAGAAGGCGAATGGGAAAGCTGCCTCATTTTTCATGTTCACCTACATCATGGACATTGTTTGTTTCACAATGCCTTTCCCTCTAATGAGCTAGAGCTGGACTCCATCTAATGATGAGCCTATCCATGTCTATCACTCAAAACTTTGGGAGGATAAGGCCACATAATTCATATGCGAGATTTTCAATTAGGTAATGGTACCAATGCATTTCTCCATCTTCAGTAACCCACCGCCCAGGATTTCAGATAGCGTCGCCACCAACCTGAGTAGTGTGGCTGACTGGTATGTAGAAGCAGAATTTTCATACATCAGGGTTTTCGGCACCTCTGTGCCCCCATATGCTCTACCACTATTTATACCGGACAGGCTGGTATGTCATGAAATTACAAGGCAAAACCGTGATCAGTGGCATAAGCAAAGAGCTTAAATGTTTTTTGAAGAAGGTATGGTCGCCCTTCCCCATCCATTTGAATACATATTCTTTATTAGATTTTGGACACCCAAAAGCCAAGGCAACGAACTTAGAAGATATTAAATTGGTCCACATTGAGTTCAAGAAACACTACCCACACAATGTCATGGGTAATCACATGGCGAGATGTGGCCTAAAAAGATATGAACATGATCATTCACCTCATGATGACATCTTCTGAGGAGCGAGATCTTATGCCGAGGTCCTAAGTCGGATTCAAACCCTGTCGCTCGAGGAGATGGCCGATTTCTTCAAATTTCAGGAACATCGGCGAAGTTGCCTTCCCCCAGTCTTACAGGGTAAGAATCCACCGACTGCAAATGTACGACAAACGAAAGCCAAGGGCTCCAAAGATTAAGGACCTAACCAGGAGGAGAATCAGGAAAACAAAAAGAAAACTAGGGGCCCGAAACAGGAAGCCGAGACCCCCAACCCTTCAAGAAAGCCAGCCTTAGAGGTTACCTTGGGAAAATCATCCAAGCAAATTGGCAGTCCCATCGCTTCTGTCACTCCCCTATAGTCCACGAAGGGGACCCCTGGCAAGGGATGGATTTTCGGTGAATAACTAACACCTATTACTGTAGAAGAGTTGCCTCTGAACAAATTTTTCTTTGATAAGAAGAGAAAGGCCGTTGTGAAGCAAGAGCTTTATCGAGAAGCGGGCACGGTAGCCAAAAAAATCAAAATCCTAGCCGATGGAAAAGCCATGAAAAAGGGGGAATTCGCAACTCAGATAGCAGGGATGTTGGGGGATTTTGCTATAGACAACCAATACTCTGTCAAATCCCTAAAAGAACAATTAACGTGGAAGAACCGCTTGATCAGAACTTTGGAGGCTAAACTAGCTACAACAGAAGCTACTATCAGAGAATCAGGTGAAAACAGGTCAAGAGCTAGTCAGAGCAGTTGATCAAAAAGAAATTGAGCGGCTCAAATCCGATCTCGAACAAACACAACTGTCGGCCCAGACCAGTCAGTCACAGGTAAGCCAAAAAGAAGAATTGATAGGGTAGTTACAGGCAAAGTTAAATTTCGCCGAGAGCCAGGTGATAGATATCGGGATATTCCAATCCCAAGCTATTGAAATCCGAAAAAGAGTGTCAGCCACTCAGCAAGATTTATGATCCGGATTATTTCCGGCATGAAATGAGAGTGGAGATATAATAAAGAAATGTACAGAGATATTGCAGATATTCAATAATATAACATAAATGTATTAGAGACGCAACCATAAACACAGATATACGGTAATACATGATTTATATTAATCAGAGAAATGTACAGAGACTGTAAAAATACAGAGTGAAAGACTCACTAGAATGGTGGCAGCTTATCTCTAAGAAGAGATGTGACAGCTACTCGCATTCGCAAGAAGATGATTACAATGAGGCTCTGAAGGAATTTTTACAATAAACAGGAATGCCAAAAGTCCTATACATCCAAAAACCTAACCCTAGGAGATGAAGCACCAAAAGTCATGTGGGCCCCGTTTGGGTAAGTGAGTACATCAACTTCCCGGGGTCGTAACTTTTGCATACGATCTCCGTTTTAGGCGTGTGATAGCTCGTTGGAAAGGTATCGTCAAGGAGATTCATTTTGGGGGCTCAATTATGCCTTCGGCTATCATTGATAACCTCAATCTCTAAAAACCTTCATTTGGACCCTCAAAATGGCCCCAGAATTTAAAACCTGCTAAAAATAGTAAATTGCCAGAAAGCCGTTTTGTGCCATTTGGAAAAGGTGGGTGGCCACCAATATCCACCTGGATCAATCCTCCCTCCTTAGGAAGCAATGGTCTCCATTGCGTTGAGTTCCCGGGGGAGAGGGAAAAGCATTTTTTGAATCTGCATCTTGGTGAGCTGCTTGTCTTGTTGGAGACGTCGCGCTGCTAAGTTTGTGAAAATCTGTCACGAACCTGTGGTTGGAAGGGTTGGACCTTTTTAACCAGTCTGGCTACATGAGATGACTGTGTGCAGAAGGAATATTTTTTCTTTGCTGCAACTTTGTCGACCTGCTTCTGGTGGATAGAAGGTGCTTGGGCTGAGGCTATAATGGTTGCATTATCCTTTTGTTCCCCTTTTGAACAGATTGTGGAGAAGATGAATTTTGTAGTATGAGATACTACCTTGCAGCACTGTTTAGGTGGGGCAGTAGTTGGAACTACTTCTGGTATCCTGTAGAGATGACCCCCCAAAGTAATAATGACACTATGGGGTCGAGACTCATAGATAGCATGGCGTTTCCACATATATGGCTGGCCCAAGAGAACATCACATACATCCAGTGGGACAACATCACATAATACCTCATCCTTGAAGAGTTGGATGCCGTGTGACAATCGAAACTGCTGGCTAACACGAAGATCTCATCCTTGATGAAGCCACCCGATGTTGTATGGCTGCGGGTGTGGTGTTGTCGACAATCCCAACTGCTTGACGACCTCTGCTGAGATGAGGTTCTTCTGGCTTCCACTATCAACAATAAAATGCAGCGGGGTCCCCTTCACCCACATCTGTGAATGAAAAAGGCACTCCCCCTCTTCAGGATCTGTTGGTTCTTCTGGTTGAATTGCTACGGTTGCGACAATAGAAGTGGGGTCTGCGTCGATGATCTGTCTTTTCCCATTATTTCAGAATTAGATTATGAATCAGGGTTCGGCTCCTTGTTCTTGATCTCGGCCACCAATGACTGTTTTGAGTGACATTCATCGGTGTTGTTCCATGGGCTTTTGTGGAAATCGCACCATTTTTCGATGTCCTTCTTTGTCTTCCCATGACCCTTCTTTTCTTGTGGCTTGGACTGGCTTTCAGGAGACTGTTTGTTAGGGCTGTCTTTGTCATACTTTGGTTTTTTTGGCTTTGCAGACCCGAACTTCTGTTTGTTCTAGTGCTTAAATTTCTGCTCGATTTTAACAACATATCGATAGGCAGCACCGAGTGATGAGATGTCCAGGAAATCCATTTCAGTCTGGATGTATCTGTGTAGAGCCCCACGATATTTCAGAACCAAATGTCGTTCAGAGTATTTGATACCCAACTTGGTGCGCAAGGTATGGAAGGTATTGGTGAACTCTGGAACTGCTTGGCCGCTCTCTTACCGCAGTGTGGTCCATCTCATGTATTGGTCCTCATAGTTGCCAACAGGGTAGTACTGTTCCTTTACCATCTGCCTAGCGA
>JASDQU010100930.1:94160-170436 GCA_032191745.1 Picea mariana | reverse complement strand
AGATGATTACAATGAGGCTCTGAAGGCCTTTTTACAATAAACAGAAATGCCAAAATTCCTAGACATCCAAAAACCTAACCCTAGGAGATGAAGCACCAAAAGTCATGTGGGCCCCGTTTGGGTAAGTGAGTACATCAACTTCCCGGGGTCGTAACTTTTGCATACGATCTTCGTTTTAGGCATGTGATAGCTTGTTGGAAAGGTATCGTCGAGGATATTCATTTGGAACATGGATATTGATCCCAAAAAACCTTCATTGGACCCTCAAAATGGCCCCGGAAGTTAAAACCTGCTAAAAATAGTAAATTGCCAAAATTGCCAGAAAGTCGTTTTGTGCCATTTGGAAAAGGTGGGTGGCCACCGATATCCACCTGGATCAATTTACTTGCTAAAGTGGAAACCATTCAAAACCACTGCCAGAAAATTGATCAAATGCTAGAAGACATCTCTTTGAGAGAAAGAGAAGCTGGGGCGGCTCAGGTTGCTTTCCAAGAGGCTGTCATAGCCACGACGAAAAAGGAAATGGGTAGTAGTTCCAAGCTCTCCATCCCAGAGAAGACCAGAGGTAACATATTGTTGAAGGCGTGGGAGTGAAACATATCAGAGATCAGAGAACAAGCTAAAGAGGTAAGAAACTCTTGCGAAGAAACCTTCAGCTTGATAGATGAAAGTTTGTTAAGTCTCGATAATGGAAGCAGCGCTGGGACACTGGGCCAAATCGATATAGACAAGCATCTGCTCAATATCAATTAGAATGAGGAAAAGAGCGGGCTGAAATATCACAGATCAGCCAAACTGACATAGTCCAAGTGGATAAATGGTTGATAAAACCAAGTATACAGTTATGTTCTATCACCGCCGAAGACCGACAAGTGGGAGGAAGGTTGCCACAGTTAGCGAAGGATTGTTAAACTTTTGAGGCAAACCACCAAGCAGAGCCTTCCAGGTTGATATCCCAGTTGGTAGAGAGGTGTGTCACTTGCACCAAGCAGGAAAAAGACAGGTTTCTGGTACCTAATCAGTACATGTGTCCGCCTGTTCTATTTTTAGAACCCGAAGAGTAAAGAAAGGAAGGTGCTCCACCCACATGAAAGATGACAAAGGAAAAGCAGCGAAACGCTCGAACTTCCCATTTTGTAACTGGAAATTTCAGGAACAATTGAAATTCAAATGTTCAGAAGTTTGTATAAATAGGCATTTTGAAGAAAGAAAAAGGGCTGGACCTTTTTGGCCAATTGTAAAAGAGACTTTTTCATTTGAAAATTAATTCAAAGCAATCTGAAGATTTCTGATTCTGTCAAGACTGAGTTATGAGTTTGTTTCCTCTGTTATCTTATATTCAATTTCATTTTGCATATATATGTTTGATGAATGTTTCACTGTAATTTAGTATAACCTCTACCATGGTGATCAACTTTTAGACATCTAATCGTTTGCAATTTTTCCTCTATATCGGCTATCAGCAGGTACAAGACCTGTGAATTTTTTTAGATCTTTATATTTTATGCTTCGTCAGATTTCTTCTTGTATTTTTCTTCTTTTGTTTATAGGGTGAGATTCTCCCTTGATAGGAGCCTCACATTATAGACAAATTAATGTTTTCTCACATTTCTCACATGATTTATTAAAAATTAACTCAGTTACAAGAAAAGGCCTTGATTTTGCATTCTATCTATGATTTTGGATTCGAGAGTACTCTTTATACAATCCAAAAATTGAGGCAACATCCTAAATCCCGAAATTTCTTTTAACTTTCCCTATTCCTCTATGACTGTTCCCATTGCCAGATAGCCCAATATTGAACCCGGCTTGTCGGATCAAACCACCATCGCTGTGAACCTTTTCGACACCATACTTAAAATAGCCACCACCCGGGTAGAACTCGAATGTTCATGGGCCACCATTGAACGGGATATAAGTATCCAGGAACTTTTGGAAGTGAGATAGAGGCAACATAGAAATCAGCCTTAGCTTCCTTTCTCGAAGGTTGATCCTCCCCCCTTTTTATCTTTCACACCACTTTCGGATGCCTAGACCCTATACTTTGTAGCCTTAAGTACAAAGTCTGGAACAACACGTAGCACACCTTGATTTAATTGGGTTTTAGGAAAACTTAGAGAGTGGTAGGATCAGTGTTAAGGTAGTGAGATAACTGCAAATCAGTAGTTGGCCATTGGGCATTGAGTCTGTTAAAAACAATAACCATGTCTCAACATTCTATGGGCAGCAGGTCAAGTTAACAAAACCTAGATCAACTCCAAGGCTATAATTAAATGGAACGAGGAAATGAAGAAAAAAAAATTGCAAGTTAATCAAAAACCACCCAGATCCTTGATACACTTACAGGGAAGAATACTCAACATTCAGAAACCCTTTCTAACCGTGAATATAAGTCTCAAATGTGGTCGGTGGCGAAAAATATAGTATATCCTATACTATAGTCTTCTCAACACCGAATTGCATACATATATCCTATAGAAGAAAAACACATTTAAGCAGATTAAAAATAAATAAATGATGAACTGATGAAAACAAATTGATCATGAACTTTTTTATCAGTTGAGATATTTACATAGAAGTGTTGACAAGATTTTTTCAAAGTATTACATAGGTTGTTCACCTTCTACAGCTCTCTCTCAGTCCCTCGGACCGAATCCTCCCACTCTCACTCTTTCCATTCCTACATTTTATAAATATATTACATTCTGCTTAATATCCAATAAAAATGGATCCAAAAACCTCCATCCCAAATTCGAAATGATGAAGTGGCTAGGCAATTTTTAGGAAAAATAAATTGTCAAAATTCTGGAAAAATGATGCTCATAGATCCACCTGTTTCTCCCAAACCATGACACATGTGTAAAATCCGAGAGAGGTTTTTGTATCTGATTCCATTATTAATAAAAAATTATTTCACTTTTCAAAAATAACCTTCTAGCTGCCCAAGATAGTTTCCCAAAGATAATGTCTAAAATGGGAAAATTCATGAATTTTTGGTAACTTCTTGCTAAAAAATAGGTCAACGTGATGATGTGTTCCCAAAATATTCTCCGTCAAGAATTCTACCTTCCCTATGATATTAAGTGATTGATATCCAACTCAACTTAGCAAGTAAATAGGTTGAATAGGTGGTTGGTCTCATAATCATCCTCCAAAACTGTGTCATTTGCCTCAAAACAAGTTGCGCTACAGGAACTTCCTGTAGCGCTAGCACACTTTTTCTGCATAGGAAAATTGCAGGAACTTCCTGTAGAGCCCTTTTCAAAAAAATAGTTTTAACTTTAAAACCCCTCACATGACCTTAATATGGACAAAAATATGCTAAGAAGACCTCATTATCTTTATATAAAAAAAATATGAATTTTTAAGACCAAAATTTGATCATGAAAATACCAGTGCTAACATTGTCTCCATGGGGGGATAGCATGCTCCCTGCGACTGCCAAGAACAAGAAGACATGTGCCTTAATCCATTGGGATAAGGAGTCATTCATCTCAATCCAACTTCTGCAACTTATTCTGAAACCAAAACATACTGCTGCAAACCAAATATAAACTGAATGTTGTACTCAAACTGAAAAATCAAATACTTTCATTGCAAGCTTATTTATGCACACTCCTACTCCTACTCCAATAAACTGAATTGTTTCTTGATCAAGTGTAATCATCTTTCCAATGAAGCCATAAAAATATCTAACTAATGAAATGTAATCCTTGTTTGTAGCTAAGTAAGAGGGCATGAAGAGAGTATGTCATGAACAACAAAAATTCCACAAAAAACATGTACTCACAACTACAAATAGATGAGATTCCAAAACTTCCAGCATTTAGGATTTGTGGAAATGAAAAATCCATCTAGGCTGCTATTGGATTTTGAAGAACATGGAAATATTTTAATTGATTTAAAAGATCAAAATGTCGTTGCTTGAAACCAACTACATGAATAAGATTGGGCTTCTCTTGCTCTCCTTGCAATAGCTTATGAAAATCATATGCTTCACAACCACTAAGGGAAACAAAACACTCTTTAAATTGTTGATTAATTCCTTGAACAAGAGACTCATTTGCAACGTTTGGAATAGCAGGAATTTCATGAAAATCATAAGGCAACATTGTATTATGAAGAGGAAAAACATCATACTCATCCGATTCTTCATTATGAGAAATAGGTAAAGAAGGCATAACTACATCTTCAAGAATCTGATATTAACTAATATATTTCTCAAGCTCTTCAACACAAGCATATTCTTCATGACTATCATATCCTTTACATAAAAAATAAAATTCATGACATCTTTCATAAGGAAGGTCAACATAATATGTTTTGTTAAATGTAGCATGAAAGTCCTTCAGCTAATGAATACTAGCATGAGGAAGGGATTGACACCATTCATGAGCATGTTCTTCCAAAGAGAATCTAAACATCTTTATTAAGACATCCTAGTGAACAAGATCACGTTCAAGCATGCATTTATGAAAATTTAATAAGTGCTCACCAGGATGATCATGCCTTCTTCCTCTGAATCTGGGAAGATAGTCATCCCATTCAACTATAGTAGGCATTGGATGTGGAAAACCAACTATGTTTGATAAATTGCAAAATGCATACCTCTGGGAAAGAATAACATCCATTTCAAACCAATGAAGTCGCCAATAAATTCATCTATCATGAAACTAGAGTCATCAGGTAGAAAATTGCAGTCTAACTAGTTTCATGCTCCTATCTACCATCAAGAACTGGATTTGTTCAATGTCGTTCTCCTAGGGAATATCAATTTGTTCTTCGCTCCCCAAAAATGACGCCAAAAGATGTTAGAACTACTGCGATGGGAACGCGATGGGAACAATCGAGAGACGGGGTTCGGGTCATTGCGGGTGCGCTAAAGCACCTTTATGCGTGCTGGCTGGAAGATGAACCGACGAGGCTGGCTCGGAGAACTCTCGAATAAGCTGGGCAAACAAAGACGGCACCCTACTACAAGGGGACTAGGGCTCACCGCGGCCACGGGGTTTCGGATCAATTTCCACCCGCTAGCAGTTTAGTCTTGACCGCTAAAGAGTCAAGCCTAGCACACCTTGATTTAATTGGGTTTTAGGAAAACTTAGAGAGTGGTAGGATCAGTGTTAAGAAAGTGAGATAATTGTAAATCAATAGCTGGCCATTGGGCATGGAGTCCATTAAAAACAATAACCTTATCTCAACATTCTATGGGCAGTTGGTCAAGCTAACAAAACTTAGATCAGCTCCAAGGCTATAAATAAATGGAATGAGGAAATGAAGAAAATAAAATTGCAAGTTAATCAAAAACCACCTGTATCCTTGATACACTTACAGGGAAGAATACTCAACATCCAGAAACGCTTTCTAACTGTGAATATAAGTCTCACATGTGGTCGGTGGAAAAAACTACAGTATATCCTATACTATAGTCTTCTCAACACCGAATTGCATACATATATCCTATAGCAGAAAAACAAATTTAAGTAGATGAAAAATAAAGAAATGATGAACTACGTAAAACAACTGGTCATGAACTTTGTTATCAGTTGAGATATTTACATAGAAGTCTTGACAAGAGTTTTTCAAAGTATTACATAGGTTGTTCACCTTCTGCAGCTCTCTTTCAGTCCCTCAGACTAAATCCTCCCACTCTCACTCTTTCCATTCCTCTCGTTTATAAATAGATTACATTATTCTCAATATCCAAGAAAAATGGATCCAAGAACCTCCATCCCAAATTCAAAATGATGAGGTGGCTAGGCAATTTTTAGGAAAAATAAATTGTCGAAATTATGGAAAAATGATGCTCATAGATCCACCTGTTTCTCCAAAAACATGACACTTGTGTAAAATCATAGAATTTTTTTTGTATATGAACCCATTATTGAGAAAAACCTCTTTCACTTTTCAAAAATAACCTTCCAGCTGCCTGTGATATTTTCCCAAAGATAATAACTAAAACAGGAAAATTCCTGAATTTCTGAATGTGAAAAATGAGTTGTAAAGATTTATTTGAATATTCCAAACCATGACACCTGTGTAAAATCTGAGAGAGGTTTTTTTATATGAACCCATTATTGAGAAAAAAAAATCACGTTTCAAAAATAACCTTCCATCTTCCTGGGATCTATTCCCAAAGATAATGACTAAAACAAAAAAAATCATGAATTTCTGAATCTAAAAAATGAGTTGTAAAGATTCATTTTAATATCCCAAAACATGACACCTATGAAAAAACTGAAAGAGGTTTTTGTATATGAGTCTATTATTGAGGAAAACTCTTTCACTCTTCAAAAATAACCTTCTGTCTCCCCAGAAAATTCAAAACAGAAAAATTCTTGAACTTTTTGTAACTTCTTGCTAAAAATTAGGTCAACGTGATGATGTGTTCCCAAAATATTCTCCGTCAAGAATTTGACCTTCCCAATGATCTCAAGTGATTGATATCCAAATCACCTCAGAAATTAAATAGGTTGAATATGTGGTTGGTCCAATAATCATCCTCCACTACATGAACTTCCTATAGCGTCAATGCACTTTTTTTGCATAGGAAAATTGCAGGAACTTCCTATAGTGCCCTTTTAACAATATTAGTTTTAGAATTTAAAACCCCTCATATGAACTTAAGATGGAAAAAAATATTCTAAGAAGACCTTATTATCTTTATATAAGAAAAATATGAATTTTTAAGACCAAAATTTGATCATGAAAATATTAGTGCTAACAGTGAGTTTAGACCAGACAATGAAGGTGAGTTCAAAGGTGATTGTGGAATTTGGTCTAATGGGGAAGGGATCTCCTGCAGTGTGATTTCCACTAAATCTTTGACTAAATTAATGAGAACTACTTGTGGAGTTTCGATTTAATGAGCAGGACGTTGCCTAGGCAATAAGGGTGCTCTAGGTAACTCATGGATTTGTCTAGCCAAATAACAAATAATATGTTGGACTATGTTAACTTCGGGCTTGGGAATAGTGTATAGGTTTTCACTAGGTGATTCAAAATTTTCAAAGATAGGGGTAGTATCTTCAAATGGAATTTTTGATTCAATATTATCACTAGTGTCACGAAAAATACTTGGTTGATTCGCATGGTTCAAGGGATTTGAGGTTTGGCCACATGAGACCTATTTTTTCTTACCAGAAATACAATTTTTATGACCTCCTTCTCACACCAATTTCTATTAACCAGTCGAAATGACCTTGGCCAAAAGCAAGGGGTACTCCCCGATATGAATTCCCAATTAGACATCACATCGTTTAGGATAGGAGACCCATCTAGATTCTGGCCCGATAGTTGTTAATGATTCAAATTTTTAATAATTGAAATGTAGAATGAAAAACACGAACTAAACTAAGCTAAGATAATATAACTACAAAAAATAAATTATTCCAATATATCCCAATTGGGAGCAAACTAATTAAATTAAACAAACAGTAAATAATTAGTTCTTACTTTCTTGTTGTAATGGTTAGTTGTTAAAGAGAAGCAGAGACTAGTAATACATGACTGTAATAAATGCATAGAATAGTCTGAAACAATAAGCTCATTCAACAATGTCCATTTACCAACTCAGAACAGTAATATTAAAAGTAGATTAAGATGCAAGGCTATAATTCATAGTATAAGAGTCCATGAATGAATAAAACAACCTTACAATTGTAGAGTTGAAGACACATATTGCATGAGAACAATACACATGCAAACATATCACACAACATATATTACTTTTCTTCCAAAATGGCCCTCAGGGATTCTTCTCATTAACAATCACATAAATAGTTCTCCAACAATTTGCAAGAACCCAACCCTTCTCTTCTTAGATCTTATAGTATTTATAGGTGTTTACAGAAGAGTTGCCCCTCTCTTTAATGGAAAAGTGTTAATTATCAGTTACAAAAAACTAATCAAGTCAAAGTTATCGATGTACTGGAGCAATGGTTAGCATCGAGGATTGGCCAACTGGCCTGTTTAGTTACAACAAATCAATAGCTGAGAAATTTTCTAACTGCTTTTGATAGGTGGTAGGTATAGATTTGTTGTGTTTTCTTCGTGGGACCCATTTATCTTTCCCTACCTTGGTCTTGTATCCAAGTAATCAATCAAATTAGATATTAGTGGCGTTAAATGCATGGTTATTTTCACAAAAGGAGTAGAGATTAAATTTGTGTGATGCGATTTATCACGTGAGAAATGTTTTTTAGTGTGATAAAGGGTGTATGACGTGAAAATTTGTTTCATGCGACATGTCACATAGAAGGAATTTTTCTTGTGACATGTCATTTTATGCAGAAAATAAATTCTTGTGACAAAGGAAATTTTCTTGTGGTGAACTATTTCACACAATTTTTTTCTTGCAACAAAGTAACTTTTCTTGTGACGCGCCATTTTGCAAGAAATTGTTTTTCTTGCAACAAAGGAAGTTTTCTTTCTATGTGATGTTTCACGTGAAAGGAAGTTTTCTTGTGATGGTTCATTTTGTGTGAAAGGAAGTTTTCTTACGATGTAAAATGTCACAAGGAAACAAATTTTGAAGATGAAGAAAATGGACAAGATTTTTGAAGAGTTCCCCTTCGTCTCACGGAAGAAAATTTGGTGTGACATGATGTATCGCATGGAAACTTTCAATGTGTGATATATCATAAAGTTCAAAAACTTTGTGCAATGCAATTTATCTCTTGGAAAACATTTCCTTGTGATATATAAAAAAATTAAAAAACTTTGCACGATGCGATGTAAAATGTAGACTTTGGAATTGGAAATTTCCTTGTCATGGTGTATGAAATTTTCAGGTGGTGCGACATATCACATGAGAAAAAACATTTTTGTGCAATATGTCACTCGACAAAAAATTTCGAGTGCAAAATTCCAATGTCCCACGAAAATCATTTTCATGTGATACATACAATGTTGCACAAATATTTTTTAACTACATTAAAAGATTTTTTGTACAAGTTTTTTGTAGAAAAAATCTATGTGAGAGAAAACTTTCTTAAAATCCAAGGAAAAGGTCAAGGCATGCCTATGAAAAATCCTGGTAAGTTTCAAAGTGGAAGAATCAAGGAAAACTCAATCAAGCAAAGAGAAATTTCGAAGAATAGGAAGATGATGCTTACCAAGTCCATGAAAGTCCATAAACACTATGTTGGTAGGTCGAAAAGTTCCCTCCTGCAACAGGGGGAAACTACCTTATCAAAAGCCCCAATTAGACTCGTTTTCGTTTGGGATGGTAGTTTCGAATCAATATGTGGGCCCAATTTGTCACTTCAGATATTTTCTTTTCTGAAAGAGACTTGATCAATTAAGTTAAGATTTAATGTATCCTAGATTTACATAAAAGAAAATCATATCTACTGATCCTATCTCAAATGAGAGCAAAGACTAATTACTCATGTAGATAAAAATGATTCATCCATTTAGATTTAGAAGGAGTTCTTTATTCAAAGAATATTTGAGCACAATAACCATTGTGCTAGGAATAGATGACAATAGTTATATCTACACTTTAAGATGATAGTTTCAATATTCATTTAAGTTCCTTTTAAAGCATAGTAATGAGAAACAACAATCTCATAAATTAACTCTAAAAATAATATTTATTCATATACAACATGTTAGGAATAATCTTAGCATATAGATTATTCTCCCTATAACTATTAGTTTTAATAGAAAAACATAAACATCAAATAAAAGAAGGTGTTGATAATTGATAAGCTCTTAAAAGAAATTATTCAAGTAGATCAACTTAAATCTCACATGCACATATTATCATTAATCATAAGAATAATATTAATGATGACTAATGTCTCTTCTATTTGATATACAATCATTTGATAAGTTCACAAAATATGGAAAGTGTTGGCATGTTTACAGGAAGAGTGTGCTTGTCATCGATGGCAAGAACAGAAGGCAGAGCAGAAGGTGAGAAAGACCAGGAGGAAGAGCTACAGTGGTCGTTGGATCACTGATCCAAAGGACCTTCAACCGAATACCCAAAAACCGTTGGATTATTCTAAGTGGAAGGACATGGTAATCTAGAAGAGAAACACCGAAGATAGATCGAGCCATTGATCTAAGAGCATGATCGACGAACAACATTTGGTTCATGCCAAAAGTTGCAAGGAGGTTACTGTTCAGGGAATCTCACTTCGGGAGAATTGGCAACTTGAAAGTCGAATTACCCGAAGCCCGAAATTTTAAATGAATAAGGACCATTGGATCTGGAGAAAATATGATGACCATTAGATTAGGGAGAACCACGTCTACAAGGACATGTGGTAGACCAAGTTGGTAGACCACATCAGAAGACCACGTCAACAAGGACAGATGGCGCAATCAGACAATGACAAGATTTTATAACCTTAAATTGCACCACACATACTTACCTAGCATCAAGCCAACTCATATCCCTTCTTTGCCAAAAACTACTGAACAACTCTTCTAAAAACTCCATTTTTAAAAGTCCACGCTAGCTGGCCCACTACAACCTGTGTGGATCTACAGTGTCCATGTTAGCAGGCCCACTACAGCCCGCGTGGACCTTCAGAATCATGAAAAAAGGAAAGTTGCCGATGGAACAAAAAGCTATGGGTGAGTTAACTGAAACTCTCGGCCATGCATGGCCGAGGGTTCGTCCAAATACCTAGCTCCTTCTAGCCTATAAAAGAAGGGGTAGGGGTCCCATTTGGAAGAGGAAAAATATAGCAAAGAAACTCTGCCCATTTACATATTCCCATTGTCCCAACCCTTTAGCCTTTCCTTATGCCAAAGGAGATTCAAAGAAAAGTAGTTGAAGGACAGAACAAGAGGAGCCCAGGATCAGTTTCAAGGAGCAGTGGCCGGTCTCAACTTTTGTAAGTTGACTCATTCAAAGTAATAAAGAAAATGCTTTTCCCGTCCCAATTCATGAACTGTTTATAGTTTGATCAGTATATGTTTGATTTCTAACTCGTTAGTATATAAGTAGTATGCATGCATAGTTTTTGCTCATCTTGAATGCAGGTCAGCTTTGGAAGGAGTATTGCAAACAAGTAATCAAGAACAACGGAGGATCGACATCAAACGTCGATAAAGAGGTAGGTTGATCTTTCCATGCATTTACTAAGAAAAGGGGATTTAAATCTAGGGATGAAGGTAGAAAGTAATGTCTATTCGATCATATTTGCATGCAAAGTCTGAACTCTATTTTCTATTCCGTAGGGTGTTTTTCCCCAACAACAGAATTGGCGACCATACTGGGGAAACTCTCTAGGGTTCCTGGAATTTTATTTAGTTTTTGGGTAGTTTAAAGACTAGTTTTTCTTGCCTGTCTTTTCTTTTCGTTTCTGTAAAGTCTGAGCTAGCAGGGAGTCTGGTTTTCCATACCAACTTTCCCTGACTTTTGCTTGACTATGTTTTTCGGGACCCACAAAGGTACATGCAGCCTACACAAGGTTTTCAAGCATGTACCCACGCCCTATCCTCTTATAGCCCACATGTGAACACTAGCTGTAGAGGTAGCAGTAGCGTGTAGAGTTCAGAGAACCTCAGAGGAAGTCATCCTCTTCCCTGTCAGAATCACATATTCTCAAGGGGTTTTCTGGAATTCTGTCTGAGTCTTGTTTGCTAACAGTCCTATCTCAGATTGTTTTTGCTTTATTATTTTTTCCTCGCATTATTTGTTTTTCTGTTAGAAGGAGTATCCAAGCCCTCAATGGATCCTGGTCATCAATATCAGTGGTCTCTTCCTGGTTTGGTCTGTCTGCTTTCATTTTTTCTTAGAGTTTAGATATACACGTGACCTGTACAAGGTCAGGCTGCATGTACACACCCTCTGTCTCTGTTCAACGCGTTTTCGCACGCGTGCTGTTTGAGTAACAGTCGTGTGATTGTACAAGATACTTTTTGTTAAGGGTAAGGCAATCACCCTTTCCCTTGATAAGAATTATTCCTCTCAAGTGTTTGAATCTCTATTTGAACAGTCAGTAGCTTAGGATTAATTTTCCCCTTAGCTTGCTTTTTCTCATTTAAAACGTTGTCAGAAAAATAAAAAAATTTACAGTTTTTAGACAAGTGTGAGAGTCATTGTTTTTACAATTGCTATTGTGTGATTTTTTAATCTGATTCTTTGCGATCTGTGATTAGGCCAGAATTTTTTTTCTTGGTTTTTGCTTGTCGGTATTTTTCCTTTCTTGCTTTATTAGCATTTAAAAAAAAAAAAAAAAATCTTTTTATGGTCTTGTTTGGTTGAAAATTGTGTTTCTGCATTATTAAGCTAGGGAAAAGTCTTTTATTTCATAAGTTTTTTGCAGTTTACTTAGATCATAAGTAGCTCATAGTCGAGTGAAATTCCTTTGAGTTTGTTGTCCAAAATCTTAGAAAAGTTAAAAAATATTTCTTTTGAAAAGTTGTTGAAATTTTGCATTTAGTAAAAGTTTTGTTTCCATCTTTTTTATTCATTTTTTGCTTTCGTCTTTTACACATCATCAGTTTTACCCTCATACCCCTTGACGTAAGACAAAGCCATAAAAGTAACGCTAAATTTAAAATCTACTAGACTTTTATGTTTGTAGGGTTCACAAACTAGTTCAGGACTAGGGCCTTGGATTAGGTTGGAGAGGACACTCTTCAAGGCCATTTAAAATCAAACATTGGAGTCTGAGATAGGGAGTGTATAAGTCCAGTTTCATGAAATTTATCCAGGACCCCCCTCTAACACAGGGGATAAACACGAGGTCACGTGCGAAAAGGTAGCGGAGATAATCCCTCCAAAGCCGGACCAATCATAGTGGAGAACACATATAGAGGGCTTGTTTTGGGATTTTTTTGTTTGCATTTGCCATGGGGCTTTGTGGGTCTCTAATCCATTCAAGGTCCTCAGTTGTCTTCCAAACCATTTTTTCTCGATACCCTTGACAAGTTTCGGGCTCGATACCCTTCTCATTGTGGTCTACCTGACTTTCGACTGTACCTGCCTGGTGATTGTTCGCGTGTTGGAAACCTAGTTGTCAATATTTGTTAGGGACATACACAGGTGACTGCGGGGGTATACTGTGGTACCTAGGACAGACATCGGGCCAATATTTGTAGAGTATACTCGAAGGGTGCTTCCGTGTTCAAGTTGCACTTGCACTAGTAAGTTGCTCTAGTGTTGTTTGTTGTAACTATTCTTCCAATTAATTTAGTGTTTGCTTGTCTTCTCTTCTAGGGATTCTTCTGTACTGGGTGTTACTTTTGAGCGTTTATACTACCTTAGAGTGTCTTGGATCTTCTCACACAGTGGAGGATCCCGAGCTCTTCCAATCATGCAGGCTTCTTGGCCTGCCACCGGTTACACTGGAGCCACGCCACCATTAAGGTGGAAGATAGACCAACAAGGGTCTTTTGAAGCGATTGGGTTACAAACCATTGTGCCCAAACAACCCCCGGAGGAATCGACCATTTTGGACCTTGAAGCAACCACTCTTGGCCCGGTTGAAACCCCAACCACTGATTTCTTGGCACCTTTTATTGTACCAATTCAATTTCACGAGCGCCAGACAGTGTCGCACACAGCAATGGAAACAAATGATGTTACTCCTTTTGGGAATTCTTCAATTCCCACCATGGTTGTCATCTCCTAACCTACCGTCGTCGGTCTGAGCCACCATGGTCTCGACCGCAACTATTTTTCACAGTGGTCTGATTCCGTCTTTGGTGACGGCCACCACCCCTTTCACACCAAGTGCGATAGGCCCTCCGTTCTCATACAGGATGCCTAGTTCGGGTACAAGTCATGTACTTTCCTACTCCACTTTACAGACTTTGGGTCTGGGAGCAGGGAGCTCTAGCACTCCTCTGCAAGGTCACATGGGGGGCACTCCTGTCCCTTTTAACGCATTTCCTTACGGAGGAGGTTATATCCCTCCTTTGTCCCCTTCACTCTATGGCTCGCATCAGTAATCCATCAAGAAACCTACACACAATAGTTTATTTGGAGCGGGGATTCAAGGACCACCTTCATATAGTATGCCAGTAGGTTCGACACTGTTTTCTTGGAATAGATCGTTTGGTAACAACACCTTCTCGTCAGTCACTTTCTCAACTGGGGGTAACCCGATTTTTGGACAATCTACTCCTATGCAGGGTACTATTCCTGCACAAGGGGAAAACCTAGCAGGACCTTGGAATTCAGGGCAAGGATCCGTTCCCTCCTCCAGAATGCCAATCTGGGGTAATTCTTTCCACAATCAATGGAACCCTGAACAAACTACTATGCCTATCCCCACGGGACCAGCATGGGGTAATCCTTCCCAAAGTCCTTCGAATACAATGCATGCCCAACAATCTATGTCCTATTTGGGAAATCAGCCGATGATGTCTCCACATATGCAAAATCCTTATGCTGGCCAGGGCCATGGTTTTTACCAAAATCCGGGCTAGCAACCAAACTTTTCTTCGCAACTCGGTGCCAGTCAAACTCCAGGTCCCTTTTTCCCAGGTTATCAGCAACAACCCAAACTACCGTTCCTGGCGACTTTACACTTGTCAGATTTGACAAGGTTGTTGAATGACCCTATTTGTCATGATCCGCATTGGCCTCCTATGCCGACGAAGTTGCCTTCGAACATTCCAAAGTTTGAATCCAAGCCTAATGAAGATCCAAGAGATCATGTGACTACCTTTCATCTTTGGTGCTCATCTAACTCATTGAAAGATGACTCCGTACAGTTGCGATTGTTTCAATGTACTCTCATTGGGAGTGTCACGAAATGGTACATTGAGCTCGATCACTCAAGATACTCTTCTTTTGGTGAACTGGCGATGGCTTTCCTGAACCATTTCCAGTTACCTATGAGATACGATGCTGGCACAGAGCTACTCACCAATTTCGAACAGACAATAGCGGACCATATCTCTGATCACATCCGAGAATGGAGACGTCGGAAGAGTTTAATCAAAGTACCAGTCCCACCAACATTCTTGCTTGAGTGGTTCCTTAAGTATTTGGTCCCGCAGTTATCCAAAGATGTCACGACATCTAAATTTTTCTCTGAAGAAGATGCCATTATGATGGATCAATAGTTTGAGCTCATCTATTCTCAGTCCGGTTTGTTATACAACATCTTGCTAGATGCACCACGTTTAATACTGGATAAAACTAGACAGAGAGTTGGACCACATGCCGATGGTATTGTCGGTTCAGCACAAACCAAGCCTACTGAGCAATTGACAAAGCAATTGCAACAGTTATCCATACAACACACAACGTCCAATCAAACTACTGCTTTGGCTGCTCCCCCTACCCAAACGTCAAAAGTACACACAGTGCAGTCGACTAACCCAAAGGCCACCCAGCATCTTGAAGGGAAGAAAAAACAACGAAATAAGGGTAAGGGGGATAAAAAACCCAACGATAATGCTGGCGGGGACAACACTGAAAAACGGAAGGCGCGGTATCCATGCAACTTGTGTGCGGAAGACCACCCGACCCATCTATGTTCTCGACTTGTAGAGGCCCAAAAGTTTGTCACACAGCAACAACAGGTAGTATTGACTAATCCATTTCAACATGGGCAAAATATAACTCAAGCCTCTACAAGCACGGAAGGGGGCAGCCAAGAAACCTGCCCGCCTCCGAACAACCCCTCATCTGCAAATGTTTATATGGTTAGGGGTGATGCTTTCATATCGACTAGAGCGCATGATTATAGTAAACCAAGCGCTTCTGAGAAGGGTAGAGAAGCTGACCTCCCATCTCTTCCTCTACAGATTGAGAAGATGTTGGGAGAAACAATGACATGCATTCCAAAAGGTGCATTTAAAAAATCTTCTCATAATCCCAACGCAAGGGCCGCCCAGAACTACTTTGTGGTGGAATATTTATCACAAACCCCTTGTGCGATGTCGGCTTTGGAGGTCCTCCTAAGCTGCCCTGCTCAGAGGAAAGCCTTGTTAACCGCATTGGGCTCTACTGAGACTTGTAATCCAAGTACCATCATGTTAGATACAATCGACTTAAAACCTCATCTGCCTTACCACGTAGCGTTTCATATAGTAGTGGCTTACCCCACTAAAACTTTTACACGGAATATCTTCTGCACGGTGATCGACGAGGGCACCTCGACATGCGTTATGTCGTTGGCATGTTGGAAGGCCATTGGCTAGCCCGTTTTGTCTCCATCACCTACTCTCCTCACTGCTTTTGACGGTCATTCATTCCGACCACATGGCATCTTTCCTTCTTTCCCCGTGCAATTAGGAGGGAAGACTATGTGTGTTGAAGTAGAAGTAGTCGATGCTCCCCTCGACTATAACCTCTTGTTAGGATGGAGTTGGACTTATGTTATGCAAGCTGTGGTTGCTCCAGTTTTTCGGGTCTTGTTGTTTCCACACGAGGGCTGGATAGTGACCATCGATCAATTGTCTTTCTCCAGACCTGACCTAGATTTGGGGGCATCCACGGTCCCGATGATTAATAATCCTCAACCAGGTGTCGTCAACGTAGGAGTTGGTTTGTGCCCATCCTTGATGGGTATCTTCGATTACCCACCTCCTCACGGTGATATCAAATTTATATCCAATCACCATAAGGTTGAGATTTTTCAAGTTTCATCATTTCGCACGACTTACTTCGATGACCCGTGGATAATTCCTTCCCCATCAGCCATAATAGATGAGACAGGGCACTCGGGTATGTCCATGCCCTTGTCCACAGCTGAAGTAGCATACTCTTTAGTCCAGCAAGCTTCAGCTAACACTGATCCAACTCCTGCACAAGAGTTAGATCCACTTCTAGAGCCTATTTGGGCTCAGGGTTCTCTCGCCAACATCGATTTGTTAGACTTAGTCTTGCCCTCTCACGAAGCAGTAATCGAAGCAATGACTAGTCCGGACAAACCTTGGGAATATCTTCATCACATATCATATTTCCTCCCAAAGTTAAGCCGAATCGAAGCAAGAGAATTCATCGTGACTATGACGGGAGATCGACCTTGTCCTATTAATCTCTTAGCTACACACAAAATTTATGTTGAGAGCAATATGGCAACTATCGCTGAAACAATACTGATCAATATCTCCCGAAACCCTGGCATCGTGGAGAATGTTTTCGTCGGAGCTGACTGCTCCCCTGGAGAGATTCAACTCTATACAGATCTTTTTAAAGAATTCCGAGATGTTTTTGCCTGGTCTTACGAGGAGATAACCGACATCGACCCACAAAGTGTCGATCATGAGCTACCTTTGTTGTTTTTCAAGCTCGCTTTGAGATCCAAAAGAAACATCCGACGAGACTACATTTATGCTTTTCGATCTCGTCCGGATTAACTGAGAAAAGTAACCATTATGGAGTCTTCTTTAAGCCCTTTTCAGAATCCTTAAAGATGAAAAGATTGTCGAGTGACCTTGTTTCTTCACACTCGTTAAATTGGTCCAGAAGAACGTTCCTTAAACGGGTCTTCGTTTAAGCCCTTTTCAGACCCTCTAAACATGAAAAGATTACCAAGTGATCTTGTGGCCTTTCACGCTCGTTAAACTGAAATTTGAAGTCACGTCTATCCAGTGGTAGTTTACCCCTTTTTCGGTCCAGACGGTCAACTGTACGAACAAAGGTATACTCTATGGAACTTTTGTTCTTTAGAAGAGTACTCTCAGGTATAATTTTATCCCTTTTTCGGGCCTGAGGGACTAAACTTATGAAAAATAAAACCCCACGGAGTCCATAGTTAAGCTCTTTTCAGACTCCCTAAAATTGAAAAGATGGCCGAGTGACCTTATTCTTTCACACTCGTTAAATAGTCCAGAAGAACATTCCTAATGGAGTCCATAGTTAAGCTTTTTCCAGACTCCTTAAAAATGAAAAAATGGTCGAGTGATATTGTCCTTATCACACTCGTTAAAATGGTTTTGAATAGATGTCTTGTCGGTGCTAATTTACCCCTTTTTTGAACCGACTAGACTATCTTCGAAAAAGGTACCCCAATGGAGTCTTCTTTTGCGCTTTTTAGACTCTCTAAATATGAAAAACCACCGATATTACCTTCTCTGGGATCATTAAACTTACATCGAAGGACGTTACCATTGTTTGTTTTATCAACCGCGTTTGCATGCCTTATATGCCAGCCTTGTAACAGTTTGCTTCTGTGTCTTAACACCTTTGGCCTTCGGAGGATTTTTCCCAAGTGTCATTCTACTAGAACATTAGTCTTGTCCTTGTGCCTCAAGCTTGTATGTTTGCAACACTCACTCCTCCTTTGTAACATAATATTCCTTTATTCTTTTTCCATAATTATTGAAAAGAACAAAAAAATCAAATATACCCCAAAAAGAGGAAGGGAAAAGTATTTTCTTTATTGGCAGCATAATGAGTCGCCCTTGGATAAAGCACATCTGTCTGTTTTTTCATCAGACTATGGGATGTAGTACGACCTTAAGAAGCTTTTTCTCGCTATATAGAGTTGTTTCCTCCACCTTTTGGTTATCCTTCCAAACATATGGAGAGTTTTCGTCGCCTCCTACTTCGTAGACTTATGATTAACATACATGTTGCCCGAGTCTCATCATTTGTCGTGCTATTATCCAAGGGAATTTTATCACCAAGCCTGAGTCATCCCCTCTGCAATATGTCTCTTGTCTTCATACCCGGCCATCCTGAACATCCAATCAAGTTCTTGTTTGAAATCACTGAAGCCTTCAGTCTGATCATCAAGATTATCAAGTCCATGACTGACGAGCCATCGAAGACCTCTAGGTAGTGCAGTCATACACTCATATTACATTCCTACCAGAGTTTTGAAGATTTTGAAGTTGTTTCTTGAGCTCTGAAGATCTCATCTCCAGCCATCAGGCTGAATCAGCTTCTGGAAGATGGATACTCTATATGTATATTTTTCTGATTTCGAGATGTAGCTCCGCTGTGTATTGTTTGCGGCTACTCTTTATAGTTATTTGACATGGATATACAGTGTATTTGATTGGTAGCCATGGTTCTATTTTATCCCGAGCATGGGTATGCCCGCCTCGGTGAGACATTTGTTATTTTGCAGACGGTACCTCTCGGTTCCTGATCCTTGGGCTCAATCGTTCGGCACATCAGTAAAGATTGGTAATGTATTTCGACCATTAGATGCTCTTCTGACCTCATACATTAGGGGGCATCTATTATAAACCTAAATTGCACCACACATGCTTACCTGGCATCATGCCAACTCATATTCCTTCTTTTCCAAAAACTACTAAACAACTCTTCTAAAAACTCCATTTTTAAAAGTCCACGCTAGCTGGCCCACTACAGCTCGTGTGGATCTACAGTGTCCATGCTAGTAGGCCCACTACAGCCCGCGTGGACCTTCAGAATCACGAAAAAAGAAAAGTTGCCGACGGAACAAAAATATATGGGTGAATTAACTGAAACTCCCGGCCATGCATGGCCAAGGGTTCGTCCAAATACCTAGCTCCTTCTAGCCTATAAAAGAAGGGGTAGGGGTCCCATTTGGAAGAGGAAAAATATAGCAAAGAAACTCTGTCCATTTACATATTCCCATTGTCCCAACCCTTTAGCCTTTCCTTATGCCAAAGGAGATTCAAAGCAAAGCAGTTGAAGGACAGAAGAAGAGGAGCCCAAGATTAGGTTCAAGGAGCAGTGGTCGGTCTCAACTTTTGTAAGTTAACTCATTCAAAGTAATAAAGAAAATGCTTTTCCCATCCCAATTCATGAATTGTTTATAGTTTGATCAGTATATGTTTGATTTCTAACCCATTAGTATATAAGTAGTATGCATGCATAGTTGTTGCTCATCTTGAATGCAGGTCAGCTTTGGAAGGAGTATTGCGAACAAGTAATCAAGCACAAAGGAGGATCGACATCAAACACCAGTAAAGAGGTAGGTTGATCTTTCCATGCATTTACTAAGAAAAGGGGATTTAAATCTAGGGATGAAGGTAGAAAGTAATGTCTATTTGGTCATATATGCATGCAAAGTCTGAACTCTGTTTGCTAGTCCATAGGGTGTTTTTCCCCAACAACACAAGTGTCAAGTTGAATCGGCATTTCAGGTACGTGAAAATCACGAATCTGAGTGACACATGGCAGTTACTCAGCTCGTGACACATCATCAAGTGACGTAAGTAAGTTATGTCACTCCAGGAGTTTTACTTCAGGATTTTTACCACCAACACTTGCCAAAGTCCCAAAGTCCTGAATGCCAAAGTCCCAAAGTGGACATGAAACGTCTAATTTGAAGATCACTTCGGGAGAATTCTCGACTGTCGATCTACTACAGTGGAAGGATAGTGTAAGTGGAAGTATTAACCGAGAACAAGTGGTCTCCACCACTTACAAATTACTCAGCAGGTGATCACTCCAGAGGAAAATGGAGAAGTGATTAGCCTAAAGTCCCGAAGTCTCGAACATCGAAGACCTGAGGGCCGAAGAAGATACAAGCCATCGATTGCCAGAAGGACGCGTGGCAGAAATATGTTCGGGGAAAAAAAATTCGAGAGATAGTGAAGGAAGTGAAGTTGAGATTTGAAATACCTGAAGCCCGATGATCCGAAGGAGTTGAGGACCATCGATCTATAGGAGGACACACATCAAAAGATCTTGAACTCTGGGTATGAAATACTTTGGAGGAAAGAAGAGAGTGAAAGCGTCGAAGTCCCGAAGTGAATCTCGATTGTTGATCGAGAAGGGTGCCAAGGGCCATCAATATGGTATTGGTAGAAAGTGTCGAAGTCTCGAAGCAGACTAGAGCCATTGATTTGAGGATGACACGTGGCATGAATCTGTGGACTCTGACTAAAAGCATTCTGGGAGAGCGTGAAGGTTTAGAATTGAAATTGTCAAATCTTGGAGTAGAAAAGTAGATCTCGACTGTTGATCAAGAAAAGGGGCACATGTCAATGGATTGTCAACTCTAAAAGATTGACATACTGAGGAAAGCAGGGTTTGAGAGTTGAAACTCCCGAAACCCAGATCACGAAATAAGTTGTAGCCATTGATTTGGAAGGGAGCTACGTGTCAACATATCGTGGAGATCTGGGATCACGTGTGGAAGGAGGAAAGGAGGCAGATAAAAGCCATTGATCGAGAGGCATCGCCAAGGGATTGGAGATCAACAGGCATGCTCAATTGCGGGGCAGAACATGCTTGGGTCTTAATTTTTCTTGAGCAGGTGGCAATCAAACCACGGTATCACCAAAGGCATATGTGGAGCTCTGTAGTGAATTGCAAGGTGAAAAGTGGGTTTCCCTCAAACCACCTTTGGTCGCACCCGCAATTGCATGGTCACATGATAACATCGCCCAAGGTCACGTCAGCAAAAGATAGGGTAAGGAGTTAGCGCTGCTAGGCTCCACATCGGAGGTTACGCATTGAAAAGTCAAAAAATCCTCTGCATGTATAATCCAACGACGTTGATCACACAGAATCTCATCGAAGGGTTGTTGTTTCACTTCGTGGTTTCTTGATCAATTATGATTCAATTACACTAACTGAATCATTGTTCCTGAGCATTGGAATCATGATTCCTGATCGTTTTTGAGATTCCTGACTTGAGTGTTGAATATGCGGAGTGTAACGGATGATGAGAGTAGGAATAAAAGTAAAATTTCATGACAGAGAGAGGTTGTTGTTTCTTTGTAAAGCAAGTTGGATAGTTATTCACGCATGTAGAAGGAAGCTAAGAGTATGTGAAAAAGTGCATAGGGGAGTCATATCACACAGAATGGACATGGCACAAAGAGCATAAAACGCAGAAGAACGAAAAATGAAAGAAGATGCGAGCAGGAAGACACTGATGCAGGCAGAGATGAGTAGTGTAGCAGAACAGTGATGAGACTGGTAAGCCATTGATAAATACTGTATCATAGTAATAAATTTCAGAAAGCAAAGATTTATATCTCAGGGTGGTAGGGTGGTGCTAGGGAGGACTGTTGTCCTAGGAGTTTCAAGTGGGTGCTTGAACATAAGGATTTGTAGCTTCCATCTGGTTTCAGCTAGAAAAACCAGGGTAGGGTGGTGCAAGGGAGAACCATTGTTCTATGTTATACAAGTTGGTGCCTGTGTGAATGGAAGTTGGTTCTTCCATCCAGTTGGTGCTGGAATACTCAGGGAGTTGATGCTTCCTTCTAGTGAGTGCTAGAGAAACTAGGGAGTTGGTGCTCCCAACAAGTTGCAGCTTGTAAAACAGAGGTGGTAGCCTCACAAAGAGTTGGTGCTCATAAGAATGATAATGTACAGAAAATAAAGACTACTCATCATATTAAGAAGAAGAGGTTTTCTCCCTTTATGGGTTTCCTCATGAATATCTATCTCTGTATACTTCATGTGTGTGATTGATGTTGAATACTCTATTGCTTACTTCCCTAAATTATTTTCATCATCATTGAGTGTTCTGTAATGAGTTTAAAATAGGTATAATTGTTTAAGCACAGTAACAACTGATTCACCCTCCCCCCCTCTGTTGTCTAACAATTGGTATCATAGTTGGTTCAATTTATCTAAGGGTAGATCCTAGAGCTTAAAAATGACTAGCCATGAAGGAACTTCAACGAATAAGGCCCCCCTGTTCAATGGAACAAAATTTTCCTTCTGGAAAGTTAGGATGAGAACCTACATAATGGATTTAGGTGCAGATGTCTGGGATGTGGTAGAGACTGGTTATGTAAAGCCAGTTGTACTAGCTTCTAAGGATGACAAGCTAGAATTCATCTTCAACGCTAAGGATATGAATGTTATTCTGAGTGGCCTTGCATAAGTAGAATTTGTAAAAGTTATGCACTTAGAATATGCCAAAGAACTGTGGGACAAACTCATTAGAAGTTATGAAGGTAATGAGAAGGTAAAGGATGCCAAGCTTCAAACCTACAAATTACAGTTTGAACATCTAAAAATGAAAGAGGATGAAATTGTTGGGAAGTACTTTCTGAGAGTTGAAAAACTAGTAAATGCAATGAAAGGAATTGGTGAAAACATTGAGGAAGCCTCTTTAGTTCAGAAGATTTTAAGATCTCTCCCTGATAGATTTGATCCAAAAGTTTCTGCAATAGAAGAACTGAATGATCTTAAAATTATTCCTATTGACCAAATCCTAGGAACTCTGTTTGCTTATGAAATGAGGATAGGTAAAGATAAACCCACCTCTAGAGAAGCATCATTTAAAGCAGATAAGAATGAGGATTTTGAGCCTGATGAAATGGAAGAAAAATTTGTGAGAAGACTAAAGAAAGTATCAGGCAAGTACCAAGGCAAGTTGCCCTTAAAATGTTTTAACTGTGGAAATATAGGTCACTTTGCATCTAAGTGTCCACACAAGAAGAAGGACTAGAACTCTGAATGTGAAGAGAAGTACAAATCCAAGAGATTTGGTAAAAAGAAAAGTTTATGTGTAAACAATGATGACTCTTCAGGAGACACAGATAGTGATTCTTCTTATGAAAATAAGGTTAATGACTTTATGCTTATGGCCAAAGAGGATTATAATTATAAAATCACAGGAAGTGATGTTAATGATGAAGAAGTTGTGGTTGACTTGGAAGGAGAGCTGATCAGTGCCCTAGAAGAAATTTCTAGACTCATATTTAAGAAGAAAAAGAAAAAACAATTGTTGATACAGTTGGAGAAAGACAACAAAAAACTTGATGAAGACTTTGCCCTGCTAAAAGTGGAATTAGAAGAGGCAAAGAAAATAGACATTCTGAAATAACAATTATCATAGAAGAAGGCAAGATGTGAAGCCTTGGAAGAAGAGGTAGTAAAAACCAGAAAAGAGATGGAGAAGTTTAAAGCATTGTATCTCCAAAATCTTCCAAGCATTAAAGCCTCAGAAAAACTAAATGACATTCTAAGAAAACATAGATCTCCTTTGTTGAATACTAGTTTAGGCTATGTAAGTGGTTCAAGAAGCAAACAACCAGAAAGCAAAGAGCCAGTAAAGATGATCAAGTTCCAAGTCAGCAGACAATCAGACCATGTGAGTACTCTGCCACCAAAAGATAATAAAGACAAGATGATCCCCAATAAAAAACAAAGATATCAGTAGATGGAGTAACAAATGCCAAGAAGAAGGCCATCCTTCGGGTACCGAAATTTCTTCCATGGTTACTATTTTTACTTCTTTAATTTTGGCCATAAGATTGTAAATTGTCAAATTAAGTTTAGAGACATGCAACTGAGGAGATCAAGAAATAAACAATCTTTGCAACATAGAACTAAACAACCAATGAGTGGACAAAGTTGCACCAATCACTTTGACCTATTGAACAATGAGCTCAAATGCCATAATTTTCATAACTTCGACCACGAAGCTGCAAACTTCCATCTGAAGCATTACAATAAGATCCAAGGATAAAACCCTTAGCTAGAAATTCCATCACATGGAAAAAGAAAGATAGTGAAAAATGTGGCCTAGTACTTTCAACTCAAAAAAAAAGACCCCTAGTATATAGACAATGGATGTTCCAAGCACATGACTGGAGACAAGAATAAGTTTATGCCTATAAGTAAAAGAAAAACATGAAATGTGACCTTTGAAAATGATGAACCAGGTAAAATCAAGGGTAAAGGGATGGTGAGTTTGAGTAATGGAAAAGGAAAATCCCAGGATGTTCTGCTTGTAGATGGGCTGAAACATAATTTTCTCAGTGTAAGTCAAATGTGTGACAGAGGATGTGAAGTGGTGTTCACTTCCAAAGATTGTAAGATAAAGTCTGTAAACTCGGGACAAGTGGTGGCTAAAGGAACAAGGACAAAGAATAATGTATATGTGTTGAAAGAAAATAGAGAAGAGTGTCATCTAAGCAAACATGATGAAAGCTGGTTATGGCATAGGAGACTTGGACATCTAAACTTTGACCACTTAATAAAGCTCAAAACTATTGAGGCAGTAAAAGATCTTCCAAGAATATAAAAGCCATAAGATTATGTGTAAACCCTGCCAATTAAGAAAGCTTATCAGGACACAGTTTAAATCCAAGAGCTCTACTTAAACAGAGAAACAAATCCAATTAGTTCATATGGATCTATGTGGACCATCAAGATAGGAAGGCACAAGGAAAGAAAAATACTTCATGTTGATCATTGATGATTACTCCAGACTCACTTGGGTTGCTTTTCTCAAAGAAAAAGCTGAAGCATTTGAGAAATTTAAAACATTTAAGGCTTTAATTGAGAATCAAACTGGAAACAGGTTAAAGGCAGTAAGATCAGATAGAGGAGGAGAAATTATGTCAAGTGATTTCAATGAATTCTGTGATAAACTTGGGATCAAGAGAGAATACACAATCCCATGAACTCCACAACAAAATGGAGTAGTTGAGAGGCAAAACAAAATAGTTCAGCAAATGGCCAAGTCAATGATGAATGAGAAGAACATTGATCAAACCTACTGGGTAGAAGCAATACACACATCAGTCCATATTCTTAACAAATCCCACCTCATACCACACAGTGACAAGACACCTTATGAATTGTGGTATGGAAAACATGTTTCAATCAAACACTTCAAAGTCTTTGGGAGTAAGTGCTACATAAAGAATAATAATGAAAACCTTGGCAAGTATGATGATAGGGCTAATGAAGGCATCTTCTTAGGATATGCTACCAATAGTAAAGGATATAGATGATTTAATAAAATATTGTATAAATTAGTTGATTGCATTGATTTAAAGGTTGATGAAGGAGTCTCATTAAGAGAGGTGAGCAATATTGAGTCTGCTATAGAGGACACAACTGAAGATGAAGATGAACAAGTCCAAGAATCAGAAGGAGAAGACTCTGAGTTAGATACAAATACTCTGCAGGATTCAGACCAGGAGATCAAGACAAAGACACCCTCCAGAGTTATTAGGAAGAATCATCCTAAACATCAGATAGTTGGTCATCCAAACCAAGGAGTTCAGACAAGAAAGTAGTTGAATAATGTCTCAGAACAATCTCAGATTGCCTTTTTGTCTTTGCTTGAACCTAAAGACTTTAATGCAGCCAGTGAATATGACCATTGGGTTAAAGCCATGAATGATGAAATTGACCAGATTGAGAAAAACAATACTTGGGAGATGGTTCCTAGACCTACAGGTAAAATTGTCATAGGTTCCAAATGGGTCTTAAAGAATAAATTGAATGAGCAGGGACAAGTTGTCAAGAACAAAGAAAGATTGGTCTGTAAGGGCTATGCACAGATTGAAGGACAAGATTTTGATGAAACCTTTGCACCAATGGCAAGATTGGAAGCCATCTAAATGTTTCTTTCCTATGCATGTCATAAGAATTTTAAAGTCTGTCAAATGGATGTCAATTCATATTTTCTAAATGGAGATCTAAAAGAAGAAGTTTATATGGAACAACTAGAAGGTTTCCAACTATCAGATAACCCTGAATTTGTCTGCAAGATGAAGAAAGCCTTATATGGGTTGAAACAAGCTCCTCATGCCTGGTATTACAGACTGGATAAGTATCTTCTAGACAAAGGGTTCAAGAGAGGAACAGTTGACTGCAACCTATATATCAAAACAGAGGACAATGATTTTCTCATTGTGTTGGTCTATGTAGATGACATCATCTTCAGAAGTAATAATGCTTCATTGGTACAATGGTTTGCTTCTTCCATGCAGTCTGAATTTGAAATGTCTATGATAGGGGAACTGTCATTTTTTCTTGGTCTATGAATTACTCAGAGGTTTGAAGGAATATTTCTTTCTCAGGAGAAATATCTAAGAGAAATGTTGAAAAGGTTTCAAATGGAAGATTCTACACCTGTTAGTACACCCATGGTGGTTGGTTGCAAGCTCAGTAAATATGATGTTTCACCTAATTTTGATCAAAGAACATATCGATCAATGATAGGCAGTCTTTTGTACATCACAACATCCCATCCTAATATAATGCAAGTTGTTGGAATGGTAGGTCGTTACCATTCTACTCCTAAACAAAGTCATTTAGCATCTATCAAGGGTACAATGACTTATGGTCTTTGGTATCCTAGAAATCAGAATTTTCAATTAACTGCATATTCAGATGTTGATTGGGAAAATTGTTTGGATGAGAGAAAGAGCACTAGTGGAGGTGCATTCTTCTTAGGTGATTCATTAGTAGCATGGCTTAGTAAGAAGCAAGGATCTATTTCATTATCAACTACAGAGGCAGAGTACATTGTTGTTGCTACTTGCTGCACTCAGATTTTATGGATGATACAAACTCTTGCAGATTTAAAGGTAACTTATACTGATCAAATTCCACTTCACTGTGATAACACCAATGCCATTAGTGTCTCCAAGAATCTTGTTCTTCATTCAAAGACTAAGCATATACCAATAAAATGTCATTTTCTCAAAGAACAAGTTAGAAACAAAGTTGTTTAGCTGCATTATATTCCAACCACATAACAAATTGCAGACATCTTTACTAAACCCCTAGACATAACACCATTTGAATATCTCTGTCAGAATTTGGGTGTCATCCCTTCTCTCACCTAAGAGAGTCCATCTTGTCAGGGGGGGTATGTGTTGGTTGAATATCTGATACCTACAAAAAGTATTGCAACAACTCAGGGGGAGTATGTGTTGGTTGAATATCTAATATCTTCGAAAAGTACTGCAATAGCTCAGGGGGAGCATGTTTTCTTTGACATTGATATCAAAGGAGGAGAAAAGGTGTTGTCTAGATTCTATAGTTGGAGGTCTAAGCAGAATAGGGCAGCCTTTCAAGGTTGCCATCAATGCCAAAGGGGGAGATTGTTGGCATGTTTACAGGAAGAGTGTGCTTGTCATCGATGGCAAGAACAGAAGGCGGAGAAGAAGGAGAGAAATATCAGGAGGAAGAGCTACAATGGTCGTTGGATCACCGATCCAAAGGACCTTCAACCGAATACCCAAAAACCGTTGGATCATTCTAAGTGAAAGGACAGGATAAGCTAGAATAGAAGCACCGAAGATAGATCGAGCCATCGATCTAAGAACATGATCGATGAACAACATTTGTTTCACGTCAAATGTTGTGAGGAGGTTACTGTTCGGGGAATCTCACTTCAGGAGAATTGGCAACTTGAAAGTTGAATTACCGGAAGCCTGAAATCCAAAATGAATAAGGACCATTGGATCTGGAGAAAATGCGATGACCGTTAGATTAGGGAGAACCACATCTACAAGGACATGTGGTAGACCAAATTGGTAGACCACGTCAGAAGACCACATCAGCAAGGACACATGGCGCAATCAAACAATGACAAGTTTCAAGTTGAATCAACATTTCAGGTAGGTGCAAATCACGAATCTGAGTGACACGTGGTAGCTACGTGATAAGTAAATGACAAAAAAATACAAATGAGCTAATCTATTAATGAGTTCGCGATATGTATCCAAGTATATGCATGATTAGACAATGTCCAGCTACCATGTCCAAGAGGGAAACCTGCAATGAACCTTGAGACTATTCTAAATAAATCCATAACAGTGTGTCAGCAGTTGAGTTTTAATAACAGAATAGATGATACGAACAGGTCATGTGATCTTATGATCACAAGCGATTACATTAAGATAAATCTGGTTGTAACAGCATTGCATTTGATCATTCAACTAAAAATTCAAGAGAAATCATGTCATTTAAGTTGAATGGATGATCACACTGTTAATATTTGAAGCATCAAATATGGATGATATTTATGAAAGAATTATCATAAAACATAACATATTGTGAAGTCTAAAGATATCAAAAACTATTAGTTTATCAGGATAAACAAAGTATAAATGAAAACACCATTTACAAGAAGCTAAAGCTAAAATGCAAATTGCAGTTCCATTCAAGTTTGTGAATTAATTGTCCACCTTCAGCCCCAGGCTAAGATGATCTCATTACAAAAAATCTGAAGTATTTAAAGAGTTCTTGCAAGATAAACATCCTATCTTGTAAGATAGGATCAGATCTCAAAAGGATCTACAAGTTACAAAAATAGAGGGTCTAAAAAGCCACTCAATATCAAACTGTATCTCCAAAATTATGAAAGTTTTTGTTTTGATTTACAAAATGAACCAAGAGGAAATGACTAATTAACTAAGTCTAGAAATGCTACAGCTTATGAGATCACCACAAGATACATCATATCCTAAAAGAAAACGAAATGAAGAAATTAGATATTTATTTAACTAATATTTTCCAAAATTTTACATGAGAATTGACTGGCTACATAATCTGTTGATTTTGTAGCTAGTCTTATTTTAAACAACAAAAATCTAACTCAACCCATATTAATTAGAAAAATAACAATAAAAGTATTACTAAGATTAAAAAGCAAATCTTACCTTTCAACTGAATACTAAATTCGAATCATGAAATATCAGAGTTGATCACTGCTTTGACACACTCAGAATTTTTTATTATGACATTGTCAGTCCTCTTCAAACGTTTTCCTTGCCTTTGTGCACTGATCCCGAGCTTGCAGTTTTCAATTGTTAATAAGTCGTTTTGAGCCGTAAGGTTCTTGATCTTCACTTGAAGGATGGGGACATCTGTGTAATATTGGCTTATCCATTGTAGACACACTTCACACTGTGGAGTTGAGACAGTTGGTTGAGGAAGCACATGATTGTGCATCAAAAAATTACCACTATCCACTGTGGGCTTTTGACTGAGTTTAATTCCTGGAAAATCTTTGTTGTGTTTCAGGCATGGTGGTAGGTTATTTACATAATCGAAAGTTTGACTGAGATCTGGTTTAGAGTAATTCGGGTCTTCATCTGCCAAGAACTTTTCAATCTCGGAATCAAAGATTTCATGGACCTCGATCGCTTCAATTGAGCTCACATGAGATTTTGATCTATTTCCTAGGATCCTTGAGATTAGTCTCCCAGCCTTTTTTTTATTAAACCCTATGTCTGGATTCTTCTTTGACAGTTTGCATGAGCGTTTATTGATGGTTTTTGCAATGGTATTAGGGAAAACATACTTCTCACGCTTAGGAGATTCAATGACCTTATAGATAGCATCATGTTTCTTGAATATAGCCTGATCGGGCTTAGCCCTTTCACAAGGTTTTTCGCATAAGAAATCTGGCCTGTCACTGGAAGGAACAAGAGGTCTTTCTAGCATAAGCTTATCAACCACATGAATCTCTATAGGGTTTACTATAACAAATCCATTGCGGGTTACAAAAGTATCCCAATCATCACCCTATAGATTCAAATGATGGACTAACATCAATCTAATCAACCCATGGTGGAATAAACTCGAATTCAAACTCTACCTTTTATATCTCCTAGACATTTTATATAAACTCCTCAATAAGTAAAATGGCATGTTTAATTGAAAACCGATGAAATGCATTAGCAGTCTTATGTGGATGAGGCTATAGCGACCTTCACATGTAATGAATTGCCTCAACACTCCCAATAAACCATGCCACCTAATCTTCAATAGAGATATTGTCATACCTTTGTCACGACACTGGATTTTCTGAGAGGTAACGAACAAACTCCATGGAACCTCCTCCAACTTGGAATTTTTAAACCATTTTTGCTCGGTGAGGGGGAGGCCCATTGCCTCACTTAGAAATTCCTCGGTGATTTCTAATTGAACATCACCCACTTTGGCTTTGCATCCATCGAAAGTGAGGGTGAACTCTTGGGCTTCTTGTATGTTATAACCCTGGAATTTCTTGAGAAACTCAACCCAACCCTGACTCTTAAGGTCTTCACTCACATCATCATATAGAAGCAAGGTTTGGGATCCATTTGGCTTGACATGAATGACAGGGGCCATAAGGGTTTGGACAGGAAATCATGAAGGCGACTAGAACTCACTGTGAGCATAAAGGGTGGCAGAAACAGAGGAAATCCAAAGAAAATAACAAAGGAGAAAAACCCATCATTACCTTAGTGCGACCAAAATGAGAGCATAAGGGGTTTCAAGCCACAAAAATTCGGGTGTTTCGGGTAATCAGTGCTCTAAGTACAGAGTGAAACCCAAGACTCTGGTTTGTGATGATGGATTTGTTGATTTGAACTGCCACTTCAAACAAAGTACAGGGTACGACTGGGTCATGTTTGAATCTCATCATTGTGTAATGGGTGAAGTCGACTTTCTAAGGTTAGGAGAAGAGTTGTTTTATAAACCAAATCATAACGAAAAGTTAAAATCAAAATCGATTCACCAAGAATTATAAATGAAACAAACCTATAGTATATTGTCAATTGATTCTTGGTGTATTCTCCAAGTACTCAAGATATAGCTTATAATCCAGGAGCAACTGAAAACAAATGTTTTATTGATATATGATAATCTTCAAAGAAAAACAACATTCATTAAAAGAGTTGTAAGAACATTGACCTTTCTAGAGACATAAGCCTTAGATACAATTGCAATACGATCATAAGTTTCAATGTTTCATTCATGCTTTTAGTCATGAATGAAGCATGAAAATTGAAATAATAAATTAGGAACAATCAAAACATCTTCTTTACAATCGAGTAGTCACCTTGAAATAGCAATATTTACATGACGAAGCGTAGATAGCTACAAAAATTGTTATTTGTCACTTTAAAAGGAAAAAATCATGTAGGGATTTCAACACCACCTTAGCGGGGGTCCGACCAAAATTGTTTTCCCCTGTAAAACCACCCTCCCAGAATTTTAAACTGTTGGGAGAATCGAAGCTATCTTTCAACCTCATTTTTCAGATTTTCCCTTTTTTTTGTTTCAGTCCTGATTTTGTGGGAGCGGTTTCGGCAAGATGGAGACGAAATTGGAGAAAATCGAAGGAGGTTTTTGCTCCAGAAAAAATCATATACAATAACCTCCTATAGTTTTTTCACAGGTGTCACCGCTAAGGAGAAACAAATATTTGAGTTGACCTCTTTTTTCAGTAGATTCGGCCCAGTTTTCAGTTCAGATCTTTTTGGGATTGACTTTCGATTTTCGTCCAAGAAGATCGAATTCGATCTCCTGAGCCTAAGGATTGTATTTTTTATTTATATCTATGTTTTTAATAGAGTAAGGGTGGTTGAACGTGACCAGAAAAGGAGCATTCATTGTTGTAATCAGCTCACAGAGCCATATTCCATCAAAGCAATATTACAGTTACAGGATTCCTGTGTCATTATGTTGGTGAAGTCTTCCTCTATGTAATTATTTTTTCTCTATTTTTCATATGTATTTCTTTCTCTATTGTTTTAAAGAGATTCAGGCTTCTTTCTCTATTGTTTTAAATAGATTCAGGCTCAGGATTTGTTTAAATACACCCTATTCCGAGTTTAAAGCAATATCAATGTTTTCTACCTGAAAGTCATTCCCAAGATTCTTAGCTGCCCTGTTATGATTTGTTTCCATCTCTTTTTCTTCTTGACCATTTACCAAACTTTAAAGGATCCAGCACAGTTCCTACCTTTCCTTATAAGCTCCCCTATATACCCTACTTTGATTGGATTAATCTCTTTGACCCCATTTCCCAATGGCCTTTTTCTCCTGCTCCAACCAAACCATTTAAAAACCAAATACCAATCTATCATAACTAGCCTAATATCTCATCTCAACAAAGTTAAATCTGACAGAGAGATCCCTCTCTGAGTCTTGTAGGGCTAGATCCTTGAATCAAAGCGGTTTTGTGGTTACCCCTGCCAATTTCCTCCTTGGCCTGGGAAATTATAGGGCGTTAACATAATGGTGACCATACTAGGGAACTTTCTCCAGTAGTGCACTTCAAGTTCCAGATCTGATCACTGATGGTGGATAGTGATCAGACACATGAAGGATGAAATATTCACCTAGCGACTCCAAACAGAGTTTCAAATTTTTTGGGGAGACTCCATTGGTAGCTGGATCCAGAAATCAAGATGATTTCAAGAAAAGAACGCAAGTATGCTCCTATGGAAAGATATGGTATTCTTGGTTTTCCAAACCCTATGCCCCGTGTTAACTGGTTGAATTATCTTCCATTATTTAAAGATCAAAAGGGAGATGATGTTGTTATGCATTTTTTCAAATTTCATTTGCATATACGCAAGCTTGGGGTTAATTTTCCTGAAGACTGTTTAATGAAAATGTTCATGGAAACCTTAGAAGACAAAGCTAGATCTTGGTATGAAGGTTTACCATCTGCAAGTTTGTGTTCTCTTAAATATTTTCATGCAGTCTTTTATGAGAATTTTAAGGAATTTTGTCTTCCCTTGCCTTGGGCTGAAAAATGTTGTGCATATTTTGAAGATTTATTCCAATATTTGGTAAATATGTATGGTGATGAAGAAAATACAGATGATGAGATTAAAGAAGCTTTGTATGAATTTTCATCTCAATGGGAAGAACAAAGAATAGAAGGGGTCTGTTGCCATGATTTTTAAGTGGATTACCACCAAGCAACAATTTCTGCAGCCGAAGATGAAACTGATAAGATTGTCAAGGATCAATAGGTGAAGAATAGTGAAGAGGAAGGGGTTGTTTTGGAACCTCTTGCACATGCAGAATTACCTCCTTTTTCAGTAGAGGGAGAGTGTATTGAAAGAGATCAAGTTGTTTCAGATCCCATGGATGACAACATCAACACTATAGTTCTTTCAATGGAAGAAGATCATATTGAAGAAAAATTGCTTCTTACTAATCAACAAGTGAAGGTAATTGAGCATATTGTCGAAAATTCAGTTGTTGATTTACCACAGTCTCATGAACGGAAAATAGAAATCAGCCGCCATATCAATCAGGACAATTCTCAAACATTAGTTTCTTCCTTGATTTCCGATGAAACGAGACATCATGCTATTGAAGCCATGTTTTTGCATTCAAATTTGATGAAATTTTGCAACAGTCATGCTTTTCTTTTAGCACACAACATACATATGACAATGATCATTTCATTTTCCCTCTACTCCTTGATGAAGATCCTAATTATGAGTTAGTTTGCATTAAGATTCCTAAGAGTCATAAATCATCCATTGAGTTTGAAAGTAATAAGCAGCAGGTTTGTTTCCTAGAACTTAATGATCTTCCTCCAGGTTTAGAAAATGAAGAGTTTGTTGAAGAAGAATAGCTTGTCTCGGATCCTATGGATGTGCACATTTTTTCTATTGATAATATAGCTGCCTCAAATGCATATTTTCAAGAACAAGATTCCCTTTCTCTTGATATTATTGAAGACCCTTTTTCCAATTTGTTGTAGCCATCAAGGAAGATGAATTTTCTTGTATTTATGGATCATGAGCACATGTTCAGTGGACACTTTAAGTTTCCATTTTCAGAATTTTCCTTTATGTCTGGTGTAGCTAAATACTAGCATAAGTCAAATAGTCATTTGCTTGATTGGCTACACTGGAGGGATCATTTCACATGATTGTATATATATCTTCAGCAGGTGAAAGGTTATCATCAATATTTGAAGCCATGTCAAGGGCCTAATATTTCGATGGTTTGTTGCCATAAATAAGTTCAGTAGTCTATCAATTAAGTTATAGTTTTAAACTTTTGACTCGATGACCCAACAAATAAATCACTGGTCTGTATGTTCATAGATCTGAGATTCTTGACACCTCTTAAAAAAGCTTCCATCCCCAGGTGGAGCCTATGTTAGGGGTCCTATAATCATAGGTAACTTGATTCTTCGACTGCTGATTTGGCATTGCTCCCGTGATGAAGACATCTAGCTCGGTTGATTATATTTTTCCCTCCATCTATTTTGCCTGATCCTTCATCACCCTACTACATCCTTCATCCACCCCTGCACCCTCACTCCCTTGCCCACTTGTCCCGTTGACTACATCTCGCCCACTTCTCATCCCTGCATAAACAAACTTAGGATAATAAAATATTGGATAGTTTAATAAGGTAATTGATAATAAATAAAGGATTAGATTAATTAATAATGTTAGTAGTTAGTAAATAGGTTAATAAAGTTAGTGTAATTATACTAATAAGCTAAGTTAGTCTTGTTAGTAATTAATTAATTATTAATTAATTAAATTAGTGATTAAGTTAGTTTGGTTAAATTAGTATTTAAGTTAGAATTAACATTAATTAAAAATCAAACATCAATCATAAATTAAAAAATAAAAACATATATAACAAATATAAAATACATACATAATAATAAAATAATAATATAATACATTATTTAAWATAAAACAAAACAAAAAATAAAAAACAAATATTAAAAACATATAACAAAAACAAACAATATAAAACACAAAAACTAAAATTAAAATGACACATAATAAATATAAAGTAAATACAAAAAATTGAAAAACATAAACGAAATAATAAAATAATAATAATAATAATAAAACAAACAAAAATTAAAAATTAAATTCTAAAACACTCCCGCCATTTCCCCATGCAACTCGGACCCAACCCCTCCCTCACATCACATCACAACCAAGGGGGTCCGAGTTAGCAGTATTGAGAGACAAGTGTCACCCCTGGTGAAATCGGACCCCCCACTACCAATTATTCTTACCACCTCAGGGGGGTCCAACCAAAACTGTTTTCCCCTCCTAAACTGCCATCCCAAAATTTTAATCCATTTATTTTGCCTGTTAGACACGTCAACTTTCGAAGAAGATTATGGGAAAATGGAAACGAATTTTAAAAACCTGAAAGAGGTTTTTTTTTAGAACAGGTTGTAGAACAAAATCCGCTTCCATATTTTGCACAGGGGCCACCATTTGGGAGAACAGAAGCTATCTTTCAGCCTCATTTTTAAGATTTTCAATTTTTTCTGTTTCAGTCATGATTTTGCAGGAGTTGTTTTGGCGAGCTGGAGACGAAATTGGAGAAACCAAAGGAGGTTTTTCCTCTAGAAATACTCATATACAATAAAATCTTACAGTTTTTTCACAGGTGTAACCGTTGAGGAGAAACAAATGTCTGAGTTGACCCCTTTTTTCTACAGATTCAGCCCAATTTTCAGTTCAGATCTTTTTGGGATTGACTTGCTATTTTCGGCCAAGAAGATCAAATTCGATCTCCTGAGCCTAAGGTTTGTATTTTTTATTTATATGTATGTTTGTAGTAGAGTAAGGGTGGATGAACGTGACCGGAAAAGGAGCATTCATTGTTGTAATCATCTCACATAGCCATATTCCATCAAAGCAATATTACAGTGACAGGATTCCTGTGTCATTATGCTGGTGAAGTATTCCTCTATGTAATTATGTTTTCTCTGTTTTTCATATGTATTTCTTTCTCTATTGTTTTAAAGAGAGTCAGGCTCAGGATTTGTTTAAAGACACCATGTTCCGAGTTTAAAGCAATATCAATGTTTTATGCCTGAAGGTCATTCTCGGGATTCTTAACTGCCCTGTTATGATCTGTTTCCATCCCTTTTTATTCTTGACCATTTACCAAACTTTAAAGGATCCAAAACAATGCCTACCTTGACCTGTAAACTCCCTTGTAGACCCTACTTTGATTGGATTAATCTCTTTGACCCCATTTCCCAATGGCCTTTTTCTGCTTCTCCAACCAAACCATTTAAAAACCAAATACCAATCTATCATAGCTTGCCTAATATCTCATCTCAACAAAGTTTAATTTGACAGAGAGATCCCTCTCTGAGTCTTGGAGGGATAGATCCTTGACTCAAAGTGATTTTGTGGTTACCCCTACTGATTTCCTCCTCAACCTGGGAAATTACAGGGCGTTAACATAATGGCGACCATACTGGGGAACTTTCTCCAGTGGTGCACTTCAAGTTCCATATCTGATCACTGATGGTGGATAGTGATCAGGCACATGAAGGCTGAAATATTCACCTGGCGACTCCAAACTGAGTTTCAAATATTTTAGGGAGACTCCACCGGTAGCCGGATCTAGAAATCAAGATGATTTCAAGAAAAGAACATAGGTATGGTCCTATGGAAAGATCTAGTATTCTTGGTTTTCAAAACCCTATGCCCTGTGTTAATCGGTTGAATTATCTTCCATTATTTAAATATCAAAAGGGAGATGATGTTGTTATGCATTTGTTCAAATTTCATTTGCACATACGCAAGCATGGGGTTAAGTTTCCTTAAGACTATTTAATGAAAATGTTCATGGCAACCTTAGAAGACAAAGCTAGATCTTGGTATGAAGGTTTACCATCTGCAAGTTTATGTTCTCTTAAAGATTTTCATGCATCCTTTTATGAGAATTTTAAGGAATTTTGTCTTCCCTTGCCTTGGGCTGAAAAATGTTGTGTATATTTTGAAGATTTCTTCCAATATCTGGTAAATATTTATGGTGATGAAGAAAATACAAATGATGAGATTAAAGAAGCTTTGTATGAATTTTCATCTTAATGGGAAGAACAAAGAATAGAAGGGGACTATTTCCATGATTTTCAAGTGGATTACCACCAAGCAAAAATTTCTGTAGCTGAAGATGAAACTGATCATATTCTCAAGGATCAACAGGCGGAGAATAGTGAAGAGGAAGGGGTTGTTTTGGAACCTCTTGCACATGCAAAATTCCCTCCTTTTTCAGTAGAGGGAGAGTGGATTGAAAGAGATCAAGTTGTTTCAGATCCCATGTATGACAACATCAACACTATAGTTCTTTCAATGGCAGAAGATCAGATTGAAGAAAAATTGCTTCTTACTTATCAACAAGTGAAAGTAATTGAGCATATTGCCAAAAATTCAGTTGTTGATTTACAACAGTCTCATGAATAGAAAATAGAAACCAGCTGCCATAACAATCAGAACAATTCTTATACATTAGTTTCTTCCTTGATTTACAATGAAACAAGACATCATACTATTGAAAGCCATGTTTCTGCATTCAAATTTGATGAAAGTTTACAGCAGTCATGTTTTTCTTTTAGCACACAAGATACATATGACAATGATCATTTCAGATTCCCTCTACTCCTTGATGAAGATCCTAATTATGAGTTAGTTTGAAATAAGATTCCTGAGAGTCATCAGTCATCCATTGAGTTTGAAAGTAATGAGCAGCAGGTTTGTTTCCTAGAACTTAATGATCTTCCTCCAGGTTTAGAAAATGAAGAGTCTGTTGAATAAGAACAGTTTGTCCCGGATCCTATGGATGTGCACATTTTTTCTATTGATAATATAGCTTCCTCAAATGCAAAATTTCAAGAACAAGCTTCCCTTTCTCCTGATATTAGTGAAGAACCTTTTTCCAATTTGTTGCAACCATCAGGGAAGATGAATTTTCTTGTATTTATGGATCATGAGCACATGTTCAATGGACACTTTAAGTTGCCATTTTCAGAATTTTCCTTTATGTCTGGTGCAGCTGAATACCAGCATAAGTCGAACAGTCATTTGCTTGATTGGCTACATTGGAGGGATCATTTCACATGATTGTATATATATCTTTAGCAGGTGAGCGGTTATCATCAAGATTTGAAATCATGTCAAGGGCCTAATATTTCGATGGTCTGCTGCCATAAATAAGTTCAGTAGTTTATCAGTTAAGTTATAGTTTTAAACTTTTGACTCCATGGCCCAATGAATAAAGCACTAGTCTGCATGTTCAGAGATCTGAGATTCTTGACACCTCCTGAAAGAGCTGCCATCCCCAGGTGGAGCCTATGTTAGGGGTCCTATAATCATAGGTAACTAGATTCTTTGACTGTTGATTTGGCATTGCTCCCATGATGAAGACATCTGGCTCGGTTGATTCCATTTTCCCCTCCATCTGTTTCGCCTGATCCTTCATCACCCTACTACATCCTTCATCCACCTCTGTGCCCTCACTCCCTTGCCCATTTGTCCCATTGACTACATCTCGCCTGCCACTCATCCCTGCATAAACAAACTTAGGATAATAAAATATTGGTTAGTTTAATAAGGTAATTGATAATAAATAAAGGATTATATTAATTAATAATGTTAGTAGTTAGTAAATAGGTTAATAAAGTTAGTGTAATTAGACTAATAAGCTAGGTTAGTCTTGTTAGTAATTAATTAATTATTAATTAATTAAATTAGGGATTAAGTTAGTTTGGTTAAATTAGTATTCTAAGTTGACCCCTTTTTTCAGCAGATTTGGCCCAGTTTTCAGTTCAGATCTTTTTGGGATTGACTTGCTATTTTTGGCCAGGAAGATCGAATTCGATCTCCTGAGCCTAAGGATTGTATTTTTTATTTATATCTATGTTTGTAATAGAGTAAGGGTGGTTGAATGCGACCAGAAAAGGAGCATTCATTTTTGTAATCAGCTCACAAAGCCATATTCCATCAAAGCAATATTATAGTTACAGGATTCCTGTGTCATTATGTTGGTGAAGTCTTCCTCTATGTAATTATGTTTTCTCTGTTTTTCATATGTATTTCTTTTTCTAATGTTTTAAATAGAGTCAGGCTCAGGATTTGTTTAAAGACACCCTGTTCTGAGTTTAAAGCAATATCAATGTTTTATGCCTGGAGGTCATTCCCAAGATTCTTAACTGCCCTGTTATGATTTGTTTCCATCCCTTTTTCTTCTTGACCTTTTACCAAAATTTAAAGGATCCAGTACAGTGCCTACCTTTCCTTGTAAGCTCCCCTGTAGACCCTACTTTGATTGGATTAATCTCTTTGACCCCATTGCCCAATGGCTTTTTTCTCCTGCTCCAACCAAACCATTTAAAAACCAAATACCAATATATCATAACTAGCCTATTATCTCATCTCAACAAAGTTAAATATGACAGAGATATCCCTCTCTAAGTCTTGGAGGGCTAGATCCTTGACTCAAAGTGGTCTTTTGGTTACCTCTGTCGATTTCCTCCTCAGCCTGGGAAATTATAGGGCGTTAATAGCTTGTATCTTTATTTTGTCATCTTCAGTCATCATAGAGTAATCTTTAGGTAAATTGATTCTTTTTGTTTCAAATGCCTTCAATTCATCAAAGGATATTTGAGTTGTTTTTTGTTTCTCAAATTGTGTTTGCAGTGAATTGTAGTAGTTGATCATGTTGTCCCTTGATTTGATTTAGTTTGGCATAGAACAACCCCTGAAGAGAGGATAATTTGTTACTCATTTCCACTGCTTCTTTCTTCATTGCTTCTGAATTATTCTGTTTGATTTTCAATTTATTCAATTGAGCTACCAAAATATCAACTTGGTTCTCATGTCTTATGCTCATCTCTTTCTTCTCATCAAGAAGAACAACTAGTTGGATAGCATGTTCTGATTTGATATTAGCTATTTCAGTTCTAAGTTGTCCAATAGCATTAAGAGATACCTTTTTCTCTTCTATGAGATGATCAATCTAAGATTGATGTTCCTTTGACATGATAGTTTCTTGGGAACTCAGTTGTTCTTTCATTTCCAATACCCTTTTATTTTATTTTCTTAATTGAGTAGAAAGTCTACTCACTGACCATTTATTTGCATAAACAAATTCCCCTAAGGAATAAACAACTTCTTCTGTAAATTCGTATTCATTTAAATGTGCAACATTCCAAAGCTACACTATTTCCTATGTAGTCTCTTCATGATGTGCAGTCTTTCTTTTATTATTTTTCCTTTTCATGATTGTCTTAGTTGTATCACTGAAAGTATAGGTATTTATTGACAAGACAATTTCCTAAATAGGTTGTAGACTGTCAAAATCAAGAGATGTAGAAATTAGTATACCTCGAATCGAAGTGATGGGAGTAGTGTCAATGGAAAATATGGTTTTAACAACTGCTGACCAAATGTTCTCAGTACTTGTCTTAGTACTACTTACAACATTTACTTCGAATATTTTTATAGGGGTCTTTGTTGTAGCTTTGTCTCGATCCTCCTTTCCTATTACATTTCATTTTGGGACTCATCCTCAACTCATAAATTCATTGAGCTACTTCTTGATGATTCAAATCTATATAGAAAATGATATCAAATGGGTCATCCTCATGATTATATGCTTTGAATTTCTTTACCAAGTTGTAGTGTTTCTTGACAAGACCTATTGGGTCATGTCTTTTGAAATTTCCTTGTGCTAACCAGATTCATTCAATTTGATCTACTTCTTTCAGAGCATGTTTTTCATTCAAAAAATACTAAATTCCCAATGAAATTGGGAAAAATGGCCATTGTTTATTTTGACTCTTTGATAGAGAAGAAACAATGCCAACACCCAGAGATTGATGTGTAATTTCCCTGAGTACCAATCTATCTAGAACATATCTTGGTAAAATATGTGGTGCTCCCTCACATCCATAATTCCTTATGTATGAAAATTATTCATCAATAAACCAATCACCAATTTATTTAATAGCATTGATAGTTTCTTGAGTGAACCTCAGAGCTGGTTGTTTTTTCATAATCATGTGCAAAGGAACCATAAATTGATTGCAAATTTCATAAAATAAATTCATACAATTTACTTCCCATAATTTAGAACAATGTATGTGAATGAATTCTTTAGATGGAGATCAATTCCAAGCCAATAGGGTAAATAGGGTGACCAAAAAACATCATATATTAAATAAATTTACATAAAGAAACCAGGGAAATACCTTGAAGGTCCTTCCTATTATTGTTTCACCTCATGTCTGATATTGGCAGAGAGGATGTGAGCCTAGTTGATGACTTATCCTTTGAGAACCTGATGGACGAGGAGAATCCAACCCAGTTTAAACTTAAAATAATGTTTTTCACCATAGAGGTGAAAGAGCATGATAGCTACTAGCATGGGAGGCTTCTTCAATCTTGGAAGATGGTATATCTTGTCCATTATAATTTTAAATGAATAATATTCATGCCACCATTCTCTAATCAAATCACACATTTGAATTTCTTCTTTGTCAACCTCTTTCTCAATGAAATTCTTAATAAATTTCTCATCTAAATAGAATTTGGGTAGCCCCAATTTATACATGTTGGAGATGTCTTCTATTCTGAATGACCCAACAATCTTCCAAGTAGAATTCACAATAGTAGAATTAAAAATGTCAGTGTGAGAAATGATCCACCATACCATGTCATAGTAGGGTATAATTGTTGGTCTGGTAGCTATATTGTGTAGGCAGGATTTCTTGATATCAACGAGATCATCATTATCAAACTCATACTCATGTGAAAAGTATCCATTACATGTTGTTGGTGGATCTTGTTTTGAAAGAGGTGTCCGAGAAGAATGTTGAATTAAGGTTCTTCTCAATCTCTTCCTCTTCATCCGTCTATTGTTTTGATTTTCCTTTCCTGGTCATCTTGTCGTCGAGAACACTTGCAGAAAAAAACAAATCCAGGGTAATATTTTGAAGATAGATAAACTTGTTTTACTAATTTTACCAATGACATAAACAACAAGACTAACTAGAAGAAGGAACTGAGAATAGATCTATGTCTTAAGACCCCTGAAATTCTACACTTAAAATTTCTTATCAAACTAGAGAACATTGTGTGAGTTGATAATGGAGTAGAAGGTAATGTTATGAGTGAATTCAAGTTATTCAATGGATCTTAATGCATCTCCCAATGCTTCAATAAATTCATTTAATTCCCATTAAATTCAACATCAGAGTTATTAAATAGAGAAAAGACAATTAAGTTTTTCAAAAACTCGAGGTAACATCCATAACCGAAAACCGGGTCACTGGAGATATTTTTAAACCTGTAACCTTTTAAAATGACAATGAGACCCATGCCAGTTTAATTAATATAAGAATTTAGTTATTAGACATTAATATTATGATTAACTGCTCCACTTGAACACCGAGAAACTGGGCTTATTACTTTGAACACAACAAACACATGGAGAGTCCCAATCCGATTTAACCATTTCAATGATTCACCAGCTCACCGGGTCACTGGGAGATTATTTTAAAAGATTAAAAAAAAAACAATCTAGTCTAACTAGATAACTGGGCCACCGGCGATCGAGAGATTTAATGTAAAATATTGAAAGGAAGATAATCCCGACCACTGGAGCACCAGTCCACTAGGCCACTGTGAGACTTTTAATTTTTTTATTTTATTTAAGGGGCTTTTATTAGGAGGTCTTAATTGGATCAATAATAGTTCAATCAAGATATCAAATGGAAAATAACAAAGAAGATGAGATCATAAAAAATAAAAATAAAAATTGTAGGGAACCCATTATTATTTATTGAATAAATTAAGAATAATGGGTGGTTGTTGTATAGGTCCCAACAAATTGTGACACACTGGAAGAAACATTTACCTTTGTTATTGAAAATATAGGGATATTACTCACTTCAATTTACCTTTGTTATTGCAAATATAGGGATATTACTCACTTTAAAAATTACTCTTTGATTACAAGATTTCACTTACCAGCTCAAGAGGCATAATACTTGATATTTGAAACGATAAGTTATCCATTACCAATACTCTTTACTTAACATAATATTTTTAAGAGAACAAGAGAATGAGGTTCATTATTTAAAGACAATAAGTTTCTAATCAATTATAAAATAAAAACAAAAGGATCATATCTTTATACAAACCAAATTTTGCATGCATTTGTTCCTCATCTCTATTGAACCCAGCATCGCTTTGTTGTCTGTGAGAATCCATAGCCCCGACGAAGATGTCTAAGTATCATACACGCATTTCCTCGTTGCCAACGAGCATCCATACCCCCGATGGGTTTACTTGTACTTCCCACACTTTTCATTAGTTCTTTTTTACTTCAATTTTATAATTTGACACTTTTATGATGTATATATAAAGATAATGCATATGAAATGAGTGTGATGGAAGCGGGGTGATACGAGAGTTATTTTGATTAGAAAAATTTTGGAAGACAAAAACTAAGCCTAAAGTTTTTATTCCATTTCCAATTATTACTATGTCAACTTTATATTGTGAAATGAGTGGAGCTCTTATAAAAATATTAGATGAGCATTTTCTTGCTAATGAACATTATAATATTTTTTTTTAAATCTAGTAAAATCTCTTTCATGAGTTGAAGTTATTGACTTGTATTCCAGAATCTCATAAACAACAAATGAGAAAAAAAAAAAAAAAAAAAAAAANAACAACAAATGAGAAAAAAAAAAAAAAAAAAATAGATTTATAGCTAAGACATGTCTCCCAAAACGCAATCAAAGTGAAGTGAAAAATAACAACCCAAAATAAAAACTCAAAACAAAAAAAAAAAATACAAAGAAAAAAGGCTTGTACAATATTTACAAGATGTCAAAGATGACTTAAGAAAAATACGTTTTAAGAATTTGGCCATTCACAGGGAGATTTTCAACTTCCTCGTTTAATGACTAAAAAATATAAGTTGAAGGGCCAAGTTTGTAGCAATATGAAATGGTCCTAGCCACAAATGTTTAAATTCTGTATGTTTTCATTTTTCTTCATGAGCTCTGTCCCATTTCAAGACTAGATCACCAATCTAAAATCCTTTTTATCAACTGAATGTTTATCGAACCATCATTTGATTATTTTTTTATGTTCATGAATTTTTTTTTTTTTTTCACGTTCTTCCTCTAACCTCATTAATGATTCTATTCTCATTTGCATCTTTGAACACAGTTCATCTTGGACAAATTGAGCTAATTTGAGATAGGGAAGAAAACTATTGGGAGGGAAAATTGATTCTCTCCCATAGACAAGGAAATATGGTGAATTTCCTAATGATTTCTTTGGAGTAACCCGATCTTTGCATAAACCATTATGAAGTTGTTTATGTTAATTCCTTTGATGTTCATGAACAATCTTTTTAAGGATTCATATTAAATTTTTATTAGTTGATTCTGCTAAACCATTTCCCTGCGGGTAATAATTTGCAGAATATTTAATCGTAACGCCCTTTTCTAAAGATTATTCAGTTAATTTAAGAGATAGAAATAAGATGCATTATCAAAAACCAAAGATTTTGGCACGTCGAACCTGGAAATTATGAATTGATTAAGGAAAGAGATAACATGATTTTCATTGACTTTCTTGAGGGGAATGACCTCTTTCCATCTTGTAAAGTAATATGTTGTAGTCATAATGTATTTATGATGATGTGCAGAGTTGGGATTGATCTCCTTGATTATATCTAGGCCCCATTGTTCAAAGGTACCTTTAACTTCAATAGGATGCAACAGGAAAGTAGGTCTCTTTTCTTTTACAAAAGTTGTTTGACATATTTTGCATTTCATATCATATGCATAAGCATATATGAATAAAGTTGGCCCAAAATATCCATCTCTAAGAATGTTATGTGCAGTCGTTTCACCACTGAAATGGTTGTTAGATGGTCTATCATGTAGTTGCATTAAAACTTTATCTACATCAAATTTTTCAAGACATCTTAGAAGAACATTGTCATAATTTTTTCTAAACAAAACTCCATCAATGAGTTGATATTTAGTTGATTTCAGTCTTAATTCTCTTTTCTTAATTGGTTCTAAGGATTGAGGGCTAGTACCATGGTCTAAATAATATATGATATCATTGTACCATGAAAAGGTAGGTGTTGGAACATACAAAACTTCATTTCTTACCTTGATCTTGTTTCCCCAACCTTCTTAATCGTTTACCTAAGTCTCTTTTGATTCACCTACTAACTTACATAGTGCTTGTCCTCTCACAATCTTTGCTAGTCTGATTTCTAGGTCATATTCTTGGAGCATTGTCATCCAATTTGCTCGTTTATGCCCTAATTCCTTATGGATCAACAAATTCCTAACCGAGGGGTGTGGCACAATAACCTTTGGATGTGATTTCAAAAGATAAGGGAGAAAATGTTGAATTGTTTTAAGACTAGCGTAAGCTTGTTTATCAATGTCATGATATCTTAATTCATCACCTTGAAATCCAAAAATAATGAAATAAATTGGGATTTTGAGACCATCTATGTTCTTCTAATTAAAAACAGTTGCATAAGAAGACATCGTATGCGAAAGTATATAGGATAAATTCTTTTTCAAAATTTGGACTCATAAGAGTGGGGCATTGAAAAATAGCTTCTTTTATATTTTTAAAACATTCTCTTTCTTTTTCTTCCCACTTAAACACATAATTATTTTTAATCATGTCCTGTAAAGGTTCATCTATTTCAACAAATCTAGGGACAAATCTCCTAACAAAATTTATTTTTCCTAACAAGGAGTGCATATTTTTCTTATTATGAGGAAATGATATTTGTGAAATAGTTAAATTTATTTTTCCTAACAAGGAGTGCATATTTTTCTTATTATGAGGAAATGATATTTGTGAAATAGTTTTAGTCCTCTCGAGATGTATTATAATTCCAAGTTTTTAAATGAAAAAACCCAACAGTTTACCTTCTGTAACAATGAAAAATTGTCTTCTTCAGGTTTAAAGAAATCCCATATCTTCAGCATCAATGGAAAATTTGTCTTAAATGATAAACATGCTCATCTCTATTTTGAGAATAGACTGTAATGTCATCTAAATAGATGACCATCAATTTATTTATTAATACTCTAAAATCAATTACCATAGCCCTTTGGAACGTAGCACCTGCATTGATTAAACTGAAATACGTTTTTTTTGTATGCATAGTGTAAATGTGTTGAACCTGCACATAATAGATCTATCTAAACAATAATACACACATTTGTAGAGAGAATTGGAGAAAGAAGATGAAGGAGAGAAAGAATGAAAGAATTCTCATTAACTGTTGTGAATAATGAATAATTTACACATGATATACTCTGTATAACTTAATGAATGTGCACTGGAGGAGAACCAATGCGCCATAGTGTTGGTATAGAGTGATCTGGACACACATCAACAGTTACGGGAGTGAACTGCCACCTAGTCTAGTCTCTCAGGAAGTTACGAGAGTGAACTACCACCTAGTTGAGTTAACTAGTCAACTAGTCTTCAGTTAACTGAATGAACAAAGAATAGTGAGGAGTTAACTCGAAAAATCAAGGGTAATGTGCCAGTCTAGTGATGATCCCAAGGAAAGTGCACATTAGTTGGTGATGATCCCAATGTTGCATGGTGACAAAACCAATGCAACATCTAAACTCAACTCAACTAGTCAAATTGAAGTTTCAACTGAAAGAGAATATTTTCCAGGTGGAATATTCTCCCCTAAAATATAGGATACTCGATAATGACTAATTATGACTAATAAGCAAGGAAAAACCTTAGGAAAAAGAAATCCTAGGTGTGTTTGAAGTAACCCCTGAACATCACTATGGTGAAAATAAAGAATGGGTCCCGACAACGAGACCATGTTAGGTACCCATATACAAAAGATGCACTGAAATAAAGTGAGGAAAGAGGGAAAACCTCATGGGAAAAACCCCCCTCAAGGTACAATGTATGTAAAAAGAAGAACTAGAGTTACTAGGCAACTGTGTCCTTCACTCCAAGACGACTTCGTATAGAATGGAACTTATGCTCAATGAAGGTCTTGGTGAAGATGTCTGTCATCTATTCTGTTGAAGGACAGAACTGTAGGTCAATGATCCCCTCGTGTACTAAGTCCTGGATGTAGTGCATGTGGATCTCGATGTGCTTCGTCCACTGCCTCTAAAATGGATATCTGTAGAACTTTAGAGTGCTTTGGTTTTCACACCAGATGACGATCGTTCAATGAAACTGAATGCCCAACTCAGTGAGAAAATGTTGTAGCCACATAGCCTTAATGGTTATGTTAACTACCCCTTTGTACTCTTCCTCGGTTGAAGATAGACAAATGGCAACTTGCTTCTTGCTCTACCAACAGATAGGCCCGCAACCAAGACTGAGTGAGTAACCATATGTGGAATTGCGATCAGTGTTATAACCAACCCAGTTAGAATTAGTAAACCTGATGAGATATAATATAGATTCTATTGCATAATGAATCCCAAAGGTGATGGTGCCCTGTACGTATCAAATGATACGCTTTGCAGCCTTCCAATGTAGCTCATGCGGCTCTTGCATGAACCTGGAAACTGTGCCAACTACATAGGAGAGTTATGGTCTAGAGTGTGTGAGATACAACAAGCTCCCCACTAGCTATCTGTACAGTGTGTTGTCAACCAGTGGAGTCTCCCCACCATCCTCAAGTTTGACTCCTGATAGGAAAGGAGTCGGAGCATACACTTGCAGTCTATCATGTGAAATCTCTCAAGGAGATCTCATGCATACTTGGCCTGAGACAATTTGATGTCTAATGCATCCTGACTGATCTCGAGTCCAAGGAAGAAGTGCAGCGGACCCATGTCTGTCATAAAAAATATGTCATGTAAAATCCTATTGACTGTAGCAATCGTTGAAGTTGAGCAATCGGTGATGAGCAAATCATCAACATACATAACTAAAAGTAGAAGTGAATCAGTCATCCTGAGAATGTAGACATTCGGGTTTGATTTACAATGTACAAGGTTTTGTGACAACATGTAGGAGTCCATCTTGGCATACCATGCCCTTGGAGCCTGCTTGAGGCCATAAAGGGACTTCTTCAGTCGACAGACCAAAGATGAGTCCTGCATAAATCCTTGGGGTTGATCCTTGTAGATCTCCTCAGAGAGATCACCGTGAAGAAATTCATTCTTCACATCCATCTAATGGACTTCCCATCCTTTGGTTGTTGCAATGTCAAGTGAAAATAATATGGAATCCATGTTCGCTATTGGAGAGAAGGTCTCATCATAGTCAATACCATGAACCTACTGAAAGCCTTTGAAGACAATCATGGCTTTGTATATGCTAATATGTCCATATGCTATGCTCTTGGTCCTGTAGACCCATTTTCATCTGACAAGTTTCCTCCCAGAAGGAAGGGGAACCAGATCCCAAGTCTAGTTCTCAAGGAGGGAGTTGTACTCCTCCTACATGGCAGATTCCCAAAATGGATTTCCAGTAGCCTCGCCATAAGACTGTGGATATGAAGACTGAACCAAGAAAATATGTCTGGAAGGAGATGGTTCAGTGGCAGTGAGTGCAACAGGAGGCTCCTCGAAATTAGATCGAGTCCTCCTAGTATCAGCTGGATGACCAACAAGATCCCCGACATCCTAAAGAGTAGTCTGTGCCCACTTGGGCCTCTACTCTAGCTCTGCAACTGCATCTGGATGCTCTGACTCTGAATCTGACTATACTAACTCAGAATATGAATCATATGATTCCTCTAAATCAGAATTCTCGTCTGAAGAAGATTCATCATGTGCATGCTCATCATCTCAGACAGGTGGAAGAATGAAGGTGTCTGCATGCGGCCGCTGAGGTACATGCGAGACACTTTCCTCGAATAAGTCTATATCCCTTCACACCATCAGGGTATCCAAGAAAAATACACTCAATTCTCTGTGGATCAAGTGCCTTCCACTTTTCAGAGGGAATCTGGGCCCATGCATATGAACCAAAAATGTGAAAGTGGGTCACTTTCGATTTGAGGTCGCTCCAAGCCTCATAGGGGGTCTTATCCTTGACAGATCTATGGGGATATTTGTTTTGTATGTATGTTTCACAATTAAGTTCTTCATCCCATAGTCTATGTGGTAGAGACTTTGCATGCAGCATCCAAGATGCCATCTCCTTTAGAGATCTGTTTTTCCGCTCGGCAACTCCATTTTGCTGCGGATTATAGGGAACTGTGTGTTGCAACTGAATCCCTGCCTCATGGAAAAGATTACGGATCTCATGATTTACATACTCTTCCCCATTATTAGTTCGAAGTACTTTGATCTTCTTTTCGGACTGTGTCTCAACCAAGACTTTGAAATCTTTGAGGTGTTGAAAGACCTTAGATTTTTTCTTGAGAAAGTAGATCCATGTAAAACGTGCGAAATCATCAACAAAAATGAGAACAAACCTCGCTTTCCTAATGGATGGATGTAGAAAAGGACCCATAAGGTCATTGTGGATCATATCTAAAGGTGAAGAAGCTCTTTGAGACTTTCCTTTGTCAAATTTCTCTTGAGGGTGTTTTCCGAGAACACATCCCTCACATACTCCCTTGGAGAAATGGATGTTTGGTAGACCATCAACCAATATTTTCTTGCTAATTTGTTGCATGTATCTGAAATTAAAATGTCCAAACCTTTCATGCCATATCCTACTACTGTCATCAGCATGAGTAAGCAATAAAGTAGAATCAGGTTCAATGAATTCAAAAAAATTATACAATCTAGACTGATGATTTACCTCATCGGTAGCAACCCTGGAGTTGGTTTGCATGTCATAGATGTCCACAGAATTTGGTGTGAATATAACTTTCTTTCCAGAGTCGAAATTCGTCATCTAATACACGAAGAGAAGGTTGATGGAAATTTTGGGAACATGCAACACATTCTCGAAGCTTCTGTTGGTGAGTTCAATCCTTTCTTTACCGGTGACTTCAACAGAAGAGGTGTCCCCCATTAGAATAGGAGGACATTTGCATGCATCCAATGAAGGATATACTTCTTTTGATGCAGCCATGTGATGTGATTCTCCTGAATCAACAATCCAAGCATCGAGAGAGGAGTTGATGGAAATCAAGGCATGGCTAGAATTTCCTTTATTGGGATTCAGATCTTCTGGCTTCTTCTTCTTGGCACCCTCGAGGATGCGATATCCAAGGTTGTCTTGCTGAAGTATTTGAGACATTAGATATATTTTCTTTTGCATGCATGTGGATTCTGGATGGAATCCTTTGTGACAGTACGAGCATTTCTCCCCTTTTCTTCCCTTTTCCCCTTTGGATCCGGAGGCATCGGTGAAGGTTTTTGTGTACCCTTCCTTCTTCAGATGTGCATGAGCTTTCTGTTTATCTTTATATTTATATTTCTGATATTTTTGGCTGCCATCTTGCACAGTGAGTGCATGCACCTTTGGGCCTTTCATTTTTCCCATGTTGACAAGCTTGGTTTGCTCTTATGTCAGGGCTTCGATAAAATACTCAAGAGAAGGCATCTTCCAAGTGGCTCTTGAGGTGAATCTAACAGAATGGAATGTGAATATGAATACAGAGAATTCAGGACCAAGCTTGGAGATAATGGTGAGAACCATTTTTTTATCCTCCTTCGATTTATCAACCCCGCGAGCTTTGAGTTGCGACAGTAAATCCTTGAATTTTGTAAAGAAATTTTGGATATTGTCGAAGATTTTTGGATCCAATGTGAGAAGCTCCACCTCTAGCATGTGTCCCCTCATCTCATCATGTTTTCCAAAGATCCCTTCCAAGGTGGTCCGGGATTCATTGGGAGTCTTACAGGAAGATATGTGAAAAAGGAGATCGAGAGAAATAAGACTGCAAATTGTTTCGAGTGCCTCATCCATGCGATTTAAGTACTTGGATTTTTCTATGGCTATTGTCGGTTCTATATCTATATTCAAGGTTAACCTGTACAAACCTTTGTTTCGGAGATGTATGTCTATTTTCTCCTTCTATGCAAAATATTTGTAAGGTGTAAGAATGAATTCTTTTTGGAAATCCATCTTTTCATTGTCTTTAATCTTTTGTACCTGCAAAAAACATTTGGTGTAGATTTTTCTTAGCAGTCCATCGGCTCAGATACCATGTAAATGTGTTGAACCTGCACAAAATAGATCTATATAAACAATAATACACACATGTACAGAGAGAATTGGAGAAAGAAGAAGAAGGAGAGAGAATGGAAGAATTCTCATTAACCGTTGTGAATAATGAATAATTTACACATGATATACTCTGTATAACTCAATGAATGTGAACTGGAGGAGAACCAATGCACAATAGTGGTGTTCTAGAGTGATCTAGACACACACCAACAATTATGGGAGTGAACTGCCACCTAGTCTAGTCTCTCAGGCAATTGCGGGAGTGAACTTCCACCTAGTTGAGTTAACTAGTCAACTAGTCTTTAGTTAACTGACTGAACAGAGAGTAGTGAGGAGTTAACTTAGGAAATCAAGAGTAATGCGCCAATATGGTGATGATCCCAAGGCAAGTGTGAATTAGTTGGTGATGATCCCAATGTTGCATGGTGACAAAACCAACGCAACATCTAAACTCAACTCAACTAGTCAAACTGAAGTGTCAACTGAAAGAGAATATTCTTCAGGTGGAATATTCTCCCCTAAAATATAGGAGAGTGGATAATGACTAATAAACAAGGGAAAACCTTAGGAAAAATAAATCCTAGGTGTGTGTGAAGTAACTCCAACACATAGGTCCCCCATTTAGTTTTGAAGGTAGTTTTGATTTGATTTGGTTGTGAAAACAAAACATGATTGTAACCAGAAAAATCATTTAAAAAGGAAAACATTTCAGATCCAACTACTCTTTGCAAAAAAATTTCCATAGGTGGAACATGGTAATTATCTTTTTCGGAATCTTTATTTAATTTTCAGAATTCGATGCAAATTCTGGTATCCCCATTATTTTTCCTAACTAGAACCAAATTTGATACCCATTGTGAATTCCTAGCTGGAAAAATAATCTTGACCTATAATAGTTTGTTTAATTCCTTCTTGATTTAAGGCTCAAGATAAGGATGCATTTTTCTTAATTTTTCTTGAACATGCTTAGCATCATTTCTAGTGGGACTGACATGTTGGATGATTTTAGTGTCATAGAATTTGAGATCACCATATGTCCATGCAAAGTTGTCCTTATATTCCTTGAAGAGTTTTATGAATGCATTATGCTTAGAGGGAGAGCAATTTATTCCTGATTAATATTTTGGGGATTTTGATTAGTTCCTAAATTTATTACTTCATATTGCATTAAGAAACTTTTAGTTTTACAACTTGTTTTTATTTTAAATTTATCATGTAAATCATAAAAAAATTCTAAAACTACTATTGATTTTGGGATTTTGTTTTTTCTGTATTTGCTAAATTACCTAGAGAAAATTCATTTATTTCTTGATTATGTCGATCTTCGTCAATTACAGAATCCTTGAAGGTTCCCTCTTATGTAAGGAACTTTAAAATTTGGTCATCATCATCGAAGACCCTTCAGTTTGTAATGTTGTCTAGGCACCAAGGGTCTAAAAATCAATTCAACTGAAAATTTGTCAGGGAAAACATCCGGCGAAGGAATCAAATCTAAAGCAACATTAGAAAGCAATTCGTGAGCAAATCGACCTCGAAATTTAATGCCCGAGGCACAAAGATAATATCAAAATATTCAAAATTGTCAATCAAATTCAATACCTTGTGTTGGTAGTTTTTAAGGCGATTAAAAACACATTGTATCATATTCTTCACCTATTTGGTTATGATTTATGAATCACCAACTACCCTTATTGATTTAATTTTCAGATCTATTGGTTTTTTTAGGCCTTGAATAAGAGTCTCATATTCTGCAACATTATTGTTACAATCTAACTCAAGTCTACATTCTATCAAATTTTATTTCATGATGGATCCTTGAGCATACATCCAACACCTGCACCTTCATTTGATTTAGAACCATCAAAATACAAAGTCCAACATTCTTTATTTTTAAACAAATCACCATTCTCTAGCTTATGACAATTATATACAGAAACCTAAGTATAATGTAAAATTTCATAATGCAGACCTAATTCTATGAAGGGTGAGGGTTCTCCAAAAACGTTACCGAAAAATGAGTCAATGCAAAAATTTCCCAATATTGAATTTGAAAACATTATCAGTTCATTAGGATCATTTAAATAAGTGACCATATATTTCATGTGCTTCTCTCATTCTACCTTTATTTGATTGAATGGTAACTAAAGATGCAACCAATTGGTTGAGAAATAACCATGTAATTTTTCTAATCGGTCTCTACTCAGAAGCAAGCAATATGATTTAGGAATATCAACAACTATAATATAAATGGTTTGATTAACTTTGGGATTTGAGGATGACCTGATTAATACATTTTTTAATTCTCGTAAAACATTAACATTTGATATATCCAATTGTACAATTTTAATAGAAGACTTATTGGGATCAATATTTAATTTTTTGCACATCGAGTAAGGCATGATATTAGATGAAGCCTCTAAATCTACTAAGCAATTATGTACATTTATGTTGAAAAATTCGAATATCAAAAGAAAGGGAGGTGTATGTGAACCGGATCTATCTCCAATTAGAGTAGCATTTACATTAGATGAAATATTTTGAGTTGCCTTCTCTTTTTCAAAATTTAATTGCAAAGCATGAATTAGCTTATTTTTCTTTTGTGTTAATTCGGTTAACTCATAAAGAGAAATATTAGCTCTGGTGTTTTTCATATCCTCTACAAGACCATAATCTAGAGCATAAAAAACAACAGTGTGTTTGTTCTGAGAAGAACTCACCTTATTTGAAGAAGCTAATTTCTTGGAAGGGGAAGGAGTGGTTGTTGTTTTAGAAGGGATACCTTAACTTTTGGTTTTAGAAATGCATGTTTCCTTAGATATTTCGTATTCATCATCATCATTAATTATCCCATGAGTAACATCCCATATGACATTGATTGATGACTCAACGTTTTGATCATCCCATCGTTCTTCATGGTTCACTTGTCCTTCATCTTCTTCTTCCATTGCAACAAACACTTTAAACATGTTTATAAATGATGGGTAGTTCTTTTCAGAATGATTGGCTTCATGCACTCTACAATAATGATCTTGAGAAAAATATTCAATGTGTATTTTTTAAGGGGAAGTATCTGGGTTATTAGGAGGTGGAGGATTTATCCTAAAAGGAGGTTTCCATGCTCTCCTATATGATGAAATTTCTCCTAATTTTTATTTAAATATACAACATCATTGGAGGATTTTTTAATAATTCTTTGAAGGCTATCCATGTCAACAACTTTTTTGTCTTTTTTATATTCTAAGGTTTTGACTACAATTTGTTTTTTTATAATAGATGGAAAGGTTCTTTTTTCTTCAATACGTACTTTTCATGCAATACTCATCATTTCCATTTCTACGTCTAGTGTTTATTCAAAATTTTCTTCTAAAGTTGTGTTTCCAACTCCTTTAACGAAAATAGAAATGGAATATGGTAAGGTCGTAGTATAAAATTCAATAATTACACTATCCACGTGCCTAAAAGCTTATGGGATTTTATTTATTAACGTCAATAATCTTTGATTAAAATATTTAATTTTTTCTTTTGGAGCCATTTTGATCCTTGATATCTCTAATACCAAAGTTGTCGAGGTCTTGTCCTCACCAAACATTTTCATGAATGCAGTTTCAAAATCATTCCAGTTGTTCCTTGTGGTAGTGAAAAATACCACGTGGAATATTTTCCTTCAAAAGTGTATAGGAACAGTCGGTATACAACATCTTCATGTTGCATTCCCATTAAGTTTACTGCTAGCATGAATTTATCGATATGATCTTCAGGAGATTCGCTATTATCGGGATCGAATTTGGCAAGGATTTTCTCAGAGTGTTTTGGAAGATCATGAGTGTCACCAGGAACTACAATAGCTCATGGGGAAATCCATGGTCTCCTTGGTACTCCATCCATTCTTCTCCTTTGGGGTTGCCTTGGACTTCCCAGATGGGTTTGTCTATGGCTTCCTTATGGAGAAGGTGGTTGAGGCCCAACATGAGTGCGAGGTGGACTCTGCGGTGGATACAAGGGCTCACCTAAACTAAGATGTATTGGGAAATTGATCAACAAATAGTTGGGATCTTCAGATCCCCTAAATATATTTGAAATTTGAGTCAAAGGATTAGGTCCATATATGAAATTTATATCACTATATTTATCTTTCCTTGATTGTCTACCACTTTCAGGGATTTTAAATTTGATAGGGGGTTAACCAATTTCCTTACTACGTGGTCTTGTCAAAGCCATGGATAACTATAGTTGTGGATTGATTATGGTGATTTCTTCATAAATAGTGGAATCGACAAGATCAGTTTGAGATGATGAAACATGCTTATCTTGTGATTCTACCTCATGTGTGTTTTCATAAATTTCAGGTGAATTGGACATCGAACTTTGTTTGAGAGATGAAGACTCACTAGTAGACTTAAGGATCCTCCTCAGAGGAAATTTGGTATGACATGAATGTAATGGATTGGCATAGTGAGATGATCTACCCACCATGCATGTCAGTCAACCATCCTTCTAGAGCCAATTGTTGACAGGTGGAAAGTTTTCCTCCTGCAATAGGGGATAACAACCCGCTCACAAGCCCCAATTAGACTCATTTTCGTTTGGGATGGTAGTTTACAAACAATATGTGGGCTCCATTTTCCACTTAATATATTTGTTTTTTTGAAAGAGACTTGATCAATTAAGTTCTGATTTAACTTATTCTAGATTTGTAGAAAAGAAAATCCTATCTATTGATCTTATCTCAAATGAGAGAAAAGACTAATTACTCATGTAGATAAAAATGATTCATCCTTTTAGATTTAGAAGGAATTCTCTATCCAAATAATATTTGAGCACAATAACTATTGCTACTAGGAATAGATGAAAACAATTATATCTACACTTTATTATGATAGTTTCGGGATGTGTTTAAGTTCCTTTTATAGCATAATAATGAGAAACTATAGTCTCATAAACTAACTCTAAAAATAATATGTATTCATCTACAGCATTTTAGGAATAATATTAGCATATAGATGATTCTCCTCATAACTATCAGTTTTAATAACAAAAAATAAACATCAAATAAAAGAAGGTATCGATAATGGATAAGCTCTTAAAAGAAATTCTTCAAATGGTTGAATTTTAAGATCATATACATAGATTATAATTAATCATAAAATAATCTTAATTATTACTAGTGTCTCTTCTATTTGATACAAAATCATTTGATAAGTTCACATAATATGAAAAGAATTCACATAAGATTAAAACCAACAAAATTTGCAAATAATTAACAAAAATCAAATTATCACAACTTCACATTACTCATAAATGAACTCATCAAAAGAAATGGTCTTCAAAATTTAATTCAATACAAATAAAACTCTAAGTTTCCAATATCCCACCCCTTCTTCATTTATCAAATTACAATAAATAGGAATTAAAGATCCAAAAACTAAGGATAATTTCCTCTTTTTTTCTTCAACTGACTTACATAGATGTCAACTCGATTTACTAATTGATATCATAGAGAGATATCCTCCTTGCTAGAAACATTTTCTTTGTTGAATTTTCTCTCTTGTTCTCGAATGTGAGTTTTCCATAGGGTAAATTTCTCCAACATCAGTGAAGCCAAAGGTGGGTAAGGAATGTCTTCATTTAAATTACATCGATATATCTGTTTGGCAATTTCTTCATATTCTAATTTAAAATTTGACAAGAAAACAACAATGGACTTAGAGCATTTTGTTGGTCGAGTGATAAACTCCTTAACGACATCCACATTCCAGAAATTTAATTGTGCAATCCGATATGTTCATGAGCTTCTCTATTGATTTACTTCTGCAATGCAACTTGACAGGGGTACTGACTGACCAAGGAACTGTACATGGGGCATCTCTTGATCTTCAATTATGTCTAGAGTTAGATCCCAAAGATTTGAACAGATCTTGTTGAATTCTTTGATCAAATTTTGTGAAGACATACAATTAATATGCCAAGAATCCAATGAAGCTTGTATCTGTAATTTTTTTTGTATACAATTAATATGTCAAGAATCCAATGAAGCTTGTATGCCAAGAATACACGAAGAATCCAATGAAGCTTGTATCATAGAGTAATATTTAGGTAAACTGATCATTTTCATTTCCCATCCCTTCAATTCATCAAATGATCTTTGAGATTCTTTTTTTTTCTCAAAATGTGCTTGAGATTCTACAGTGAATTTTAGTAGTTGATTATGGTGTCCCTTGATTTTTTTTAGTTTGTTCTATAACAACTCCTTAAGAAAGGATAATTTGTTACTCATTTCCACTGCTTCTTTCTTTATTGCTTCTGAGTTCTTTTGTTTTATTTTTAGTTCATTCAATTGAGCTACTAGAATATCAACTTGGTTCTCATAGCTTGTGTTCATGTCTTTATTATCATCAAGAAGAACAACTAGTTGTCTAGCATGTTCTAATTTGATATTATCTATTTCAGTTTTGAGTTGTCCAATGTTATCAAGAGATACCTTGTTCTCTTCTGTGAGATGATCAATATGAGCGTCATGTTCCTTTGACATGATATTTTATTGGGAACTCAATTTTTCTTGCAGTTCCAATACCCTTTTCTTTTCTTTTCTTAATTGAGCAGGAATTCTTCTCATTGACCTTTTATTTGCATCAACAAATGTCACTAAGGCATCAATAGCTTATTCTCCAAATTCTTCTTCATTTAAATGTGCAGCATTCCAAAGATGTACTATTTCACGTGTGGTCTCTTCATGTTGTTCAAGATTTCTTTTCTTAGTTTTCCTTTTCATGATTGTCTTAGTTGTATCACTGAAAGTATAGGTATTCAGTGACAAGACATTTTCCTAAATATGTTGTAGACTGTCAAAATAAAGAGATGTAGAAATTAGTCTACTTAGAATGGAAGTGATGGGAGTAGTATCAATGATAGAGATGGTTGTAACAACTATTGACTTATTATTATCAGTACTTGTATTGGTACTAATTTCAACATTTACTTAAGGGGTTTTATAGGGGTATGTGTTTTAGCTTTGTCTTAATCCTCCTTTTTTTATACGTTATCATGTTGATCTTGTTATTCTATTTGCATGTCAATGGAAGGGGCATTTTGATCTTTCTTTGTCTCAGATTCAGATTTTTCATCTTCCTCTTCATCAACATTTATTTGGATATTACCTTGCTTTTCATGGTTTTTCTTTGAAAGTGCCTTCTTTCTATTGAATTGCCAATCAATAAATTATTGTATTTTGGGGCTTCTCCTTAACTCATAAATTCATTGAGCTACTTCTTGAGAATTCAAATATCTCTAGAAAATGATATCAAATGGGTCATCCTCATGATTATATGCTTTGAAATTATTTACCATGTTGCAGTGTTTCTTGACAAGACCTATTGGTTCATGTATTTTGAAATTACCTTGTGCTAACCAGATTCCTTCCATTTGATATACTTATTTTAGAGCACGTTTTTTTACAACAAAGAGTAAATGCCGAGTGAAATTGGGAAAAATGGCCATTGTTTCTTTTGACTCTTTGATAGAGAAGAAGCAATTCCAACACCCACAGTTTGATATGCAATTTATCTGAGTACCAATCTATATAGAACATATCTTGGTAAAATATGTGGTGCTACCTCACATCCATAAATCCTTATGTATGAAAATTCTTCATCAATAAACCAATCACCAATTTCGTTAATAGCATTGATAGCTTATTGAGTGAACCTGGGAGTTGGTTAGTTTTTCAGAATCATGTGTAGAGGAACCATAAAGTGATTGCAAATTTCATAAAAGAAATTCCTAAAGTTTATTGCCCATAATTTAGAACAATGTATGTGAATGGATTCTTTGGATGGAAACCAATTCCAAACCAATAGGGGAAATTGGGTGACTTCACAACAACATCTACTAATTAACTTGACATAAAGAAACCAGGGAAATACCCTAGAGTTGCTTCATGTGATTGTTTCACCTCATGTCTGATATTGGCAAAGAGGATGTGAACCTAGTTGAAGACTTATCCTTTGAGACCTTGATGGATGAGGGGAACCCAACCCAATTTAAACTTAAAAGAATATTTTTCTCCATAGAGGTGACAAAGCATTATAGCTACTACCATGGGAGGTTTCTTCAATCTTGGAATAGGGTATATCTCGTCTACTATAATTTTAAATGACTTAGAGTCATGCCACCATTTTCTAATCAAATCACCCATTTGCATTTCTTCATTTTCAACCTCTTTCTCAATGAAATTATCAGTAAAGTTATCATCTAAAAAGACTTTGTTTGGCCCCGATTTATACATGTTGGAGATGTCTTCTAGTCTGAATGACCCAACAATATTCCGAGCAGAATTCACCATAGTACAAGTAAAAATATTACTGTGAGAAATGATCCATCATACCATGTAATAGTAGGGTAGAAATGTTGGTCTGGTATCTATCTTGTGTAGGAAGGATTTCTTCATATCAACCAAATCATCAGCATCAGACTCATACTCATCTGAGAAGTCTCCATCTTCGATGAACTTATAAATATCACTCCATTCCATGTTGTTGGTGGCTCTTGTTTTGAAAGCGATATCTGAGAAGAATGTTGAATTCAGATTCTTCTCAATCTCTTCCTCCTCGTCCTTCTCTTGTTTTGGTTTTCCTTTCCTAGTCATCTTGTCATCGAGAATACTTGTAGAAAAAGAAAAAGAAAAAGAAAATAATATATATATATATATATATATATATATATGGTAAGATTTTGAAAATAGATAGACTCTGTTTTACTAATTTTACCAATGATATAAACAATGAGACTAACCGGAAGAAGGAATTGAGAAGAGTTATGTGTCTTAAGACCCCTGAACTTATACAGTTAAAATCGCTTATCAAACCTAAGAATTCTGCGTGAAATGATAATGAAGTAGAAGGTAATGTAATGCATGAATTCAAGTTGTTCAATGGATCTTAACTCATCTCCCAATGCTTCAGTAAATCCATTTAATTCCCATTAAACAAAACGTCATAATTATTAAATAAAGAAAAGACAACTAAGTTTTTCAAAAACGCTAGGTAACATCCATAATCGTGCACCGGGCCACCGAAGATATTTTTAAACTTTTAACCTTTTAAAATGACAATGAGACCCAAGACAATTTAATGAAGATAAGAATTTAGTTAATGGACATTAATCTTATGAGTAATCGCTCCATCGGAACACAGAGAAACTGAGCTTATTAATTTAAACACAAAAAATGCATGGAGAGTCCCAGTTTGGTTTGACCGATTGACCGATTCATCATCTCATCGAGTCACCGGGAGATCGGGAGATTATTTTAAAAGGTCAGAACGAAAAACAAAAAATCGATCTGGTCTAACTGGATAACCGGGCCACCAGGGATCGGAAGTGTTAAAGTATTGAAAGGAAGATAATCCTGACTACCGGAGCTTTGGTCCACAGAACCACCAGGGATAGGGAGTGTTAAAGTAAAATATTGAAAGGAAGGTAATACCGACCACCGAAGCAGTGGTCCACCGAGCCACTGGGAGACTTTTAAATTATTTTTTGATTTAAGGGGGTTTTATTAGGAGGTCTTAATTTGATCAAGAATAAATCAATCAAGAAATCAAATGGAAAATAAAAAATAATAAGAGATCATAAAACAAACCAAAAATTTGTATGGGACCCATTATTATTTGTTGAAGAAATTAAGAATAATGAGTGGTTGTTGTATAGGTCACAACACACTCAAAGTATAAGGAGGGACCCCACTCTTTTTATCAGATGTTGAAGTTAATAAGCATGGGGGATTGTTGCTCGATCAACACATACATAAAATAAGGGAGGTGATTTGCCTAGATTTTATTTTAAAAACCTTTGTCTTATATGTGTTCATTAAAATTCTATGGCTAACACAAAAATGTTTGAGAATTATAACTTTGTTTTCAATATCAGAGGCTTTCCTTGCCAAAAGAACAATATCATATATGTAAAGAAGAAGAATGATAACTATCTAGCCAAAGTGGTGCCAACACAAACTTCTTCTTCAAACACACCTCTAACTTATCAATATAAATGAAAAAAGGGGTGAGGGAATCCTTGCTTAGCCCCTATATTGTAGTCAATTTATTTTGGCTATCCCTCATTATTCATGAACTAACAATTACTTTCACATATAACCTTATTGCAACAACCTTGAACCCAAAAATAACCTTTATATATTCCATTCTCTTCCATAGTTTATTTCTAGGCACTATGTCAAAAGCTTTCCTGAAGTCAATGAAGCAACAAAAGATATTGATTTTATTATCTCAATACTCCTTTGCAATGATCCAAAGGGTGACGATTTTCCTGTGACTTTTTAACCAAAAAATAGTATTCTTCTACGAAATAATTATGTGCAACTTGGATAAAAGAGGCATAATAATAATAGTCATATAATTTGAGGAATTATTTTTATCACCAATTTTAAAATTACGAACAATGAAGTTTTAAGTCCAAAGTTATACAAACCCTATTAGATTGCTAAGTTGAAAAGACTATAGATGTGAGGAATGAGAGCAAAACCTTCAATTTTAAGGATTATGAATGATAATCTTCAATGTCTTTAACTTTTCATTTTTTTGAGACGTTTTATCCCAAACTAAATTTCCTCAAATATCAAATTTCGTATTGTAAAAAAAAAAAATGATTGTTATTCAAAACATTAGAAGATTCATAAAGATTTTTAAAAAAGGATTTCCAATTACTCATATCAATTACATTGTTTTCTTTAACTTTTTGAGTTAGGATTTACCTCTAAAAAAATTTAGCTCGATTTTAGAAAGGTATAAGAATTTATCTTATTATTACTCCTTTTTATTAATTAGTACCATGCTCTCGTTCATTTAAAGTATATAATTTTCTATTTACATTTTTTAGTAAAATGTTTTTTTATAACAAGTAAGTTTACTATTAAATTTTGTGTTTATAAGTTTCTTCTCAATACCCTTAACTAAAATTAATGGTTTATAATGCCAATCAATTTCGTGACTTTAGAAAAAAAAAAAATACAAAACCTAACAATTTAGTTGAACAAAGAAATATCTAATATGATATACTATATAGTTAATGAAATAATTGTCAAAAACCATGAATACAAGTTATTCGATTAAATATTAACTATTACTTTAAACCATGACATAATATTCATTACTTTAAACCATGACATAATATTCAAGATTCAAGTCAGTCCTCCATTGAATATTTTTTTTTTTTTTTTTTTAAATTTCTGTTTATATTATTTAAAATATAAATTGTTTGGTTACATAGATTCATCACCAAAAACATCTTTAAGACCTCACAAGAGTCCATAGCAAACCTAGTCCGGAAACCATGCTCAATAAGAATAACTACTCACACATCCCAGCACGCAGGTTGCAAAAAGAAATACAAAAACCGGGAAAATAAACCCCAACAAAATCCAGCAAAGAAGCTATAGTAGCCGGCAAGAAGAAAATCGTCTCTCGTAGGAAGGTCCTCCTCGCACCCATATCTTGATGCCCATCCAAATACAAGCACCACCGTCGCCGCTACTGTCGAGACCCATAGCACAGGAAAGAGTATGCCACCACTACTGTCGAGACCCACAACACAGGAAAGAGCACGTCGTCGCTACTGCCGATACCCACGGCACAGGAAAGAGCACACAGGGGGAACGTAACACAGCCCCTATTCGCCTCCTCCAAGAGTTTGTTGTCCACTACAGAAGGAACACTCGATCGTCGACTCGAAACCTCCTCCGCCACCGTCCACTAGCCCACGAAAACCCCCGCAATACCCTCGCATCCCTAGCCCGCTCACTCTGTAAGGGTCATAGCCCACGCCACACCATGGAGGTCAAGGTTGCAGCTAGAGAAACCTAACCGCAGAGCCTGCAGGGAGAAACCTAACGCGACTCTCAAAATCGTCGGTTAGCGCAGAGCTCCAGTAGCCAGTCGATTGAATATTAACTATTACTTTGAACCATGACACAATATTAAGTAAAGTTTCGGCAATATTAATGATCAAAATAAATATTAAAAAAAGGTCTAGTTTTATAAAGTGGTAAATTGTGTGGCTAGTATATGTCACTATGTTTCATGTTTTACATAAGAAAGGATTGGGCTTGATTTATGACTCGGAAAACAGAGTTTTTGCAATGGTTGAAGTCTACATGTACCTACTCCTTCCTAACTCCTATCACCAACGACCCTTAACACATATAATTTTAGAAATAGAAACACATGTGCATGCAAACATTTTTTAATGAAAACTAAACATCAAGTCAAGTTTGGATTTTTTTTCTGTCGTAGTCTAAACGTTTTATGCTTTGGCTCCTTTTCGGTGATATTTTCTATTTAATTTTGCTCGAAATCTAACGACAAATGGTTGGATTTACAAATTTGAGTGGAAAATTTTGTATAATCTGAGTACCCTAGGAGTTTTTCAGTACGTTGAATCCATTTATGTATTTAGAAATACAATTTAAACAATAGAAAATTGTCATTTCGTCCCAATTTATGTTATCGATTCTGACAAAAAAAGACTAAAACATAGAACATTTAGACAATGCATTTGTATCCCTATATAATTATATTAAGAGAAGTGAGGCACTTTAACATCTAGGGTGAGGGTCTCCCTAAATATTTCATTAAGGTAGGGTGAGGGTCTCCCTTGAATATGTCATTAAGGTTGGAAAGTCATTAGGAAGTTTGGCCACGAATAAGGCCTTTGAAAGAATCATTGACCTTAAGACAACGCCACGAAGGTTGTCCAAGCAAGAGGATATGAAAAAATTTGCAAGCCATTATTGAAAAAATTTGCAGGCCAATCATAAGGGATGACAAAGCATGACCATGAAATGTGTCTTAATGTTGTACCATAGCATCTGTCACGTAAACATCAACCAATGTGTGTATAGGATTTAACTTTGGAGGAGTTGATTGTAGCCTTGATGGAGATGGTCTATGCCAAATCCCTAATGTTTACAGGTTCTAATGTGAATTTTCTAATTTCATGTGGGGTTTTTTTCCATACATGCTCCATGTTTATAAGGAAGTTGTACATGGTTTATGCAAAAACCCTAATGTTTACAAGTTCTAATGTGAGTTTTTTAATTTCATGTGAGTTTTTTTTCCATAGTACATATAAAATAATTGGATCAACACATCAACAAAGAAAGTTGTACATATAAAATAATTGGGTGAGAACATCAACAAAGACCTCATTAAATTTATTCCAAAGCCATGGGACTCAAAATTGATTAGTAAGATATCTCTAAGTCCCCATTAAATTTGTTCCAAAGCCATGGGACTCAACTCAAAATTGATTATTAGTGGGATACCTCCAACATTTTATCTAACCTTACTTAATGTTACATCCAACATTTTTATCTAAGGCCCTGGCTCTTTGACTTAATACACTCTATCACAAATTACTAACTTGAGCACATAATATTTTATGTGCATTAGTACTTATATTTTGCATAACATCATAGTTTTGGAGGGTATGATACGCTTCGCTCTACATGTCCTTTTTTATCATCATAAATTTTGAGAAAGTTTATGATAGAGTGGAATGGTAATTTATTTTGAATGTGTTAAAATCTTTGTGTTTTGGGAAATTTATTTTAGGGTTAATGTAAAAACATTATTTTTTGATGTTTCAATCTGTGTTTTTATTAATTATGTTAAATTGGATTGAATTGGTCTCTTCAAATCAAATGTTTGTTGGCTCTAGCATTGTATGTAATAGTTGTTGAATTCCTTATATACTTATTTCATAATTAATTTTCACGAGAGCTTATAAAGTGAATAGTCGTTCCAAACCCTTACATTAGATAGATGTTAAATAACCATTTTGTTGATGACTTTTTTTTAACACTCCTAGATGATCTAGACAATAAAACCCTTAAGTTTAGCTTGTCTCTCAATGATCATTTTATTTTATGGTTTTGATGGTAATATGTGAATAGAATCCATTGGTTAAAACTTCCTAGTTCTCGAGAAAGTGGTTGTACAAGAGAGGAATTCAAAAATCCAATGACCTTTTTTACTCCAAACTAGAGATTGGGAGGTTTGGCCTAGTTTGAAAGCTTAGTTTTGGCTTTCCAATCCTAACAGGTTTGTTTAGGAGCATGTTAAAAGACTTATCTTTAATAATTTTTTCTTAAAGATTGGGATGTAATTTGAGGTGCCCTTGTGGATGGATTTGAGATGAAATTGTACCAAGGGATTTATGAAATTTTACTTAGTTAATGAGAATAGATGGTTGAGTAAAAAACATGTCTTGGATGTTAGGCTTAATAGGTTTTGGAGGCTACAAGATAAATGGAAGAACTAACTCTATAGACTTGAGTCAATATGGAAAATAGCTCTAGAACCCAGGAAAGACTTCATATTTTGGTCTCTAATTCTACAGAAGTTGGCTTATGGTAAACGATTAAAATATCTAGGTTTGCTTTAGCGAAATACCCCTTGTGTGGTAAAGATGACATTGTCAAATACGTCTTTTAGTATTGAAAGTTTCCACGTCAACCTAGGACTAGGCCTACGGGTTCTATGGTTCTATGGTTATGGAATTGATATTAGACGATTTATAACCTACTATTGAAGGCCACGGGCCAACCCCCAAGGATAAATATTTTTGCACCCCCCCCCCGCCCTGATGTTGTATTGTTTCCTAATGTGATATTTTGTGTTGGTACACTCGTCACTTTATTATTTTATTGTTATTGTGTATGTCGCCTTTAAGGTGAGATTTTGGTTGTTTGTATAACCTATATGACAAAGCTTTCTACCGTGGACAATGAGTTGTTAGGGATATTAAGTCTTTTACATGTTCCCTTTAAAACAACTTACTTTTTAATATAATATTACATACATACATGTCTTATGGCTAGATATAAGGAGTAGTAAATAATATCATCAATAATATTAAAATAAAACAATATCATTGTAGCATTGTAAATAAAGTGATTAATATTGTTTATAATGTTATATTTGCACTATATATATGTTATTTATTGATTATTTTTACAATACATCAAGAAAAGTAAGATACACTCTACAATCTAATATGGATGAGATGTATAATATAAATAATTGTATACATCAAAATAAAAAAATGTCAAAATTCATAATATAAAAAGAAAATTAAAATATATCACAATGCAAAAATAAGATTTTATATATAAAGAGAGAAAAAAAAAAAAAAAATCAAATTGAATTAACTAAATTTAAACGGTTAATTGCTTTAAATTCCATATGAGAAAAGTTCCATTCCCCAAATCGGTTTCCTTTGCTACACGCCTTAGTCATTGTCTTCACCAAAAGTTGTTACTTTGAAAAATGAAAAATTTAAAACGAAAAGAAAGTTTTGACTTTCAAAAAATGCAATTATTTATCTTTCATTTGGTTATTAGATTTTAAGCAACCACCAAAGTCTTTATCTACACGACAAAATAATTCCTTGCTTTATTTACACTATAAATTAATTCATAGGGTACTCTATTGCATAACATATATCACTTTGATACTTTACACTTCATTTGCATATATCAATCTCACATCGTGTTGCCTTTTAAAAATAAAAATAACAATAATTCGCTATTCGTTGCGTATAATTTAAAAATAAAAATAACAATAATTCGCTATTCGTTGCGTATAATTTAGGAGTTAGAGGCGTCATACCAAACAAAAGCGATAATAGTTAGATGTCATAATCATATACATATACATGATAATATTTGGGTTTTGTATTTTTATTATTCGTAATCTTTAATTTAAACTTTAAGTCTAGTTAAATATTGGAATTGACTTATGAAATTAAGGAATTTTTTATATGGGTTAGTTTATAGAAGTATATATATTTTATTTTATGGATTTTTTTTTGTTTTTAACTAAAATAGAATATGTATTTATTCACACGGGTTGTCGTTGAAGTATACACTAAATTATATAAGGTTTATTCTTATATTCTTTGATATGATAAGATAAGATAATTTTTTGAGAAAATATTGAAAAGCTTTTAGCAAACTACAAAAAACATTCCAAATTGACTTGCATGTTTCACAAATACTTCTAAAATATAAATAACTCTAAAATACATAAAATTAATTATGTACAAGAGCATTACCTTTCTCTTCTTGCCCCTCATCAAATTGACGGGAGCTTTGTCCTTCAATTTCCATAGGGTCTCTCAATTGATGGATTGTCTCATCTTCCTTTAGTGTAGCCTAGAATGATTTCTTTGTCTCCATGTCATTGGATGGCATTGATAAAGTGTCCATGTGTTGGGTGAAGGTAAGGCTTCGCAACTTATTGCACTGTGGTTCAAGGGAGTCTAGTCTTTGCTTATGGCATATTAGTATATTCATGGTATTGGCAGTTTGAGTGGTGCAAACATGTTCAATCTCTGCAATTTGGAAGATACAAATAGAAAATTGCTATGATAGTCATGGATGAGATCCTCGTGGCATCACATGACTCTGTGATGATCACAAACATCCCCATTATCCATGGTAAGAAGACCTACACGATAAACCTGAGATAGAAACCGATGACCAAACGCACTACCCACACTAACAAGATTAAGCTTACTATCAATAAAATAATTATTGACATATAAATTCAAATTCTCAGTGGCATGTGCATCGTGCCTATAGAATGGCATCACCACATGAAGAACTTGAGGCCAAGAGAGAACAACTACTCTATTCCCAAAGTCAATATGTGTGGCTTTCACATAAAGAAACCAATTCGTGGAATGTCGAATTTTTCCCTCAATCACACCAACGAAACAAACTTCTAACCAACCAACATCGGATTGAAAGGGAAAAAGAAAAGGGTTTGAATTAGTACTAACCCGATTTATGGATGTGAAATTACTAACAGAAATTACTAAGTCTTGAAAATAGCAAGCTCCCAAATTTCCAAGAGATTGATGCAAATTATCCCCAATTCCACAAATTCCACCACCCAAAAGCCTTGAACACTCCAAATTCTAATGACTCGGAGGAAAAGCCAAGTGGATAAAAGAAAACCAACCTAGAGACTACCGAAACATCGTCCAAAAAAACATACCAAGTACCTTGTGCATGATGCTAACTTGAAATACCCCAACACTTGGTCCTCAACTCTACCTTTATCCCACATTGAGTGTACCAACACACTCAATAACATTCAATTGCCACAAACTAGGGTTTAATTCACATGGAGAGAAGAATTATAATACCTCGGTTTTGAGTCCCCATATTGATAATGTATTTTGTTTATTTGATGAAAGGTTGGAGTGCCCAGGAAATTTAATACTTTGATCATTATTAATAATAAAATACATCGTTGGTTGTAATATAGACAAGGACAAGAGTTATAGGGGGCTATGATTCCATGAGAGAAGGGGCTAAAGGGGATAAGACTTTATGTTATATTTTATTTACCCATCTTGGAATTTTAGAGAGAAAGAAGTAGTTACATGAGCTTCTTAGAGAAAATGTCATGTGGTTCTTTATTGGTTGTAATTATGTAAATACCTCTTGTGGGTTGTTTGGGGATTCTTCCTCATGGTTCTTCCCCATTGTTCACTGGTTCATTTGTTCACTCTTCATTCATTTGTTTTTCATTCATTATTCCTCATTCATTCTTGTTCTTGGTTGGGACATGGGGATGAATTGTTGAAAAACAAGCCATTGTTTTGTTGGATGTAGTAATTTTTGGTGTATTCTAGCCATGAAATGGTGTCTGTATGCTTGATATGCATTGGCATGTGCTAAACCTTGCTTACAACTACAAATCATGTGAGTCCTAGCATGGAAATTCTTGACCAGATGCACTGGAGCCCGAAAAAGAAGTGGACATCCTGAGGGACTATGTGGCAATGAAGGGGGTTGATTGTCTTTGGGTGGTGCAAGCTGGAGAGAAGAGAGTTGGTGTACTTTGTATTGTTGTGTGTTCAGAAACACGTGAGAGCTTGAGTGCTAATTGGTTTAGGATGTTGAGTGTTTCTCTAGAACCCATCCTTGTGGATTCATATCTCTGGCTCGAGGGTGACATGTTGTTGATACTTGGAACAACAGAGTCTAAGGTTGGGCGAAATGTCATTGGTTTACAGCCAGTTGGTGATTGGTTTTATTTAAGATAAGTGCTCTCTGTCATGGTTTCCTTTGCTTGTGTATTTATTTATGATGTGTATCAATTATTATCTCCGAGATATGTATTTATAATGTGTCTTCTTGTTGGTTATTGTTGTGCATGTCATGTTTAAGCATTATTTTAAAGACTAACATGAATCTTGATGATTGCATGTTCTTTTATTGTGTTTCTTTCATGCTTTCTTATTATTTAATTGGTATCAAAATTTGAGCTTAGTTCTTGAAGTGAGACTTTGCAGTAGTGTGACCCAGCCTGACTTTGCAGTAGTGTGACCCAACCTGTTGGTGGTTGGGTATGTTACATATTGGTATCAGAGTTGTATGTTACAGCACCAGGCCTTAAGGGCCTTCTATAGGATCAAGACATTCTTTGGAAATTGATTACTTTTCTATAGGAAAAAATAAGTTGTTTGCATGAGGATTTTTTTGGAAACATTTTGTGAATCGAATAAGACAAAGGAAGTAGAGAATATCAATGTGCATTGAGGAGTCTTTGAGTGCAAAGACAAATATTCATTGTTGAATTTCTAAAAGAGATCTGTATGTTTACCTTGAATTAAGAATGAATATGTTTGTGTGTGAAATAGATTTGGGGATGCACAAGAGTAAAGGGAGTGGAGCGACATAAAGCTAGATGAATCCCACTACATATCTGAGCAGTGTCAAGATTGAAAAGAAGGTCTTGGCTGCTCAGACCGATGTGAATAGTGGCAATCGATATATATAAGGAAAACAACTACAAATGGTTTATAAAGAAAAGGGTAGAGTTACATAGTTTAAATGAGAGCAAGCGAGTATGGAACCCCACGCAAGGCATTAACTTTACAGTGAAGAACTGTGGATATGGATATAATTAAATCCTGACCGTTGATCATCTGAGATCAATGGCTAATATCAAAGGATTAGGGTCCGATACCTGGTGGACCATCTCGGCCACGTCATCGTCATAATAGCAACCCCATCATAGCCACGTGTCCAGTCAAATGAGTGCCACATCAGAGGGAGTCCACGTTAGGGATATAACAAGAAGCTTTATAGATGATACATGTCAGAACACATATCGATTCCATGTCATATAGAACGTGAATAATATTCCCACGTGGAAGATTCCTCATCTACAACATCAACACAATGAGATCTCGAAAATCAACTAAGTATGGAGAATCGGTCAGACGAATGATATCACAAATGAATCGGGAAAATGTCGTAGACCTATGACTACAGTGAGATTTAAAAGAAACGAATAAATGGCTAAGTATCAATAAGGGGTCGTTCGGATGAAGATGTCCTACAGAGTGTTGTGAGACATCGAAAAATGATGGTCGAACGGACAAAGATGTCCTGCGGAGCGTCGTGAGACTTCGAAAAATGACTAAGTATGAAGAATCGATAGGATAGATGGAGTTGACAAGTTAAGAACTAATATGTACCATAGAGCGTCATGAGACTTCGAAAAATGACTAAGTATTAGGAATCAGTTGGACAGGCGGATTTGACAAGTGAAGAACGAAGATGCCCCATAGAGTGTTGGGTATGTGTTATATTATTTGCATGAGTAGTAGTGTCTAAGTTGTGTCGGGATGCTAGGACCCCCTTGAGGGGTGCAAGGGCAGCACCCCTAAGAAAAAAAAAAATCCTCGGGAAATGTATCACATTTTTGCCTCATTTTTCGTGTTGCCTCAATTTTCATGTCCATTGTTGGGTGGTTTTTGACACTTGGTTTTTTTCCGATGGTTTTCTATTTTCGGTTAAGGAATTATGGTTGTTGACTAATCTAGGTCATTGGGTTAGGGTTTTGGATGTCGTTGGCTCCTATATGTATATTGTATTGTAAACAATGTATTACTATGAATTAATATAGAAAATGTTGGTTTTCTCGGTTTGGGTTTCCAGGGGAAAAATCTCTGTGTAATGTTTGTATTTTCCATTATATATTTTTTGTTGTTTTGCTGAAAATCTATTTGCAGTAAATATTGTACAAGGTTAAAATATACATTTGGTATCAGAGCATTTTTAGCTTTAGGGGGACACCTTTGTGGTCAAGGGTTTGGGTCGGGACTGTGATAAGCCTTGTTACAGTGGGAGATATGTGGTATTGATTTTTCAGGTAAAAAGAAATGGAAAGCAATTTAAAAATGGAGATTGAGAAGTTTAATGGGAAAATGTTTGAGTTGTGGAAGCTCAAGATGGAAGATATGTTGGTGGATAGAGATCGGTGGATCGTGGTAGATCCAAGTACTGCACCTACAGGAACTTTAGAAGATGACTGGAAAAAGTTGGATCGGAAGGCAAAGAGCACAATTCAACTATGTCTCTCAAATTCAATATTACTAAATGTGTCAGAGGAAGATACAACCAAGGATTTATCGGATAAGTTGGGGAAGTTATATCAATGTAAGTTCCTAGTAGATAAACTATTCCTAAAAATAAGTTATATAGCCTGAGGATGAGAGATCAAGACTCGGTGGCAGAGCATTTGAATGCCTTCAATATTGTGGTAAGTCGGTTAGTATCTGTTGAGATTAAAATTCCAAATGAAGATAAGTGTATCAGTTTATTGTGTTCTTTACCAGACTCGTGGGATAGTCTGGTTGTGGCCATAGGTAGTAATACAACTGCCTTGAAGTTTGATGAAGTGGTCTCATCCTTGTTTTCGGAGGAGATGAGATGGAAGAATATGGAAGGAAAAAGAACAAACACATTATTTACAAGAGGTTGCTCTCGGGAAAGAAATAGATCTAAGTTCTCATGTGGGAGATCTAAGTTTAAGGGTAGATATAAATCTCCTAGAAAGTTTGTAAAGGTATGTTGGAGATGTGGAAAAGAAGGGCACTACAAGAAGTAGTGTAGATCCAAAGTTGAGAAAAAAAAAGGAATATGAAGAATCTCCTTCTACAGAAGAAAATACCTTCAAGGAAGAGGAAGGGATGTGTACTTGGATTCTTCAAGCACACATGCAGATCATGAGGCATGATTGGTTGACTCAGGTGCATCCTTTCATATGACTCCCCACATGGAGTGGTTATGTCAATATGAAAGGTATGATGGAGGTAATGTTTTCCTAGGTGATGATTCGACAACCTGAATCATAGGTCGAGGAAATGTCAAGTTGAGGCTCATAGATGAAAGGATTATAACACTACCTGGTGTTCTGCACTCCCAGGATTGGCCAGAAATTTGATTTTTGTAAGCAAAATGGACGATGTAGGGGTAAAAACAATATTTGAAAAGGAAACCTGCAGGATGGTTCCAGGAGCAATGGTTTTGTTGAATGGAGTTCAGTTTGGAACTTTGTATAAGCTGCAAGGAAGCACTATTAGTGATGGGTGTAATAGTTTCATTGTTCCTGATATTGGAGTTGAAGAAGAAAGAACTCCTATAGTATCTATAGAAAAGGTTATGATGCAGCATCAAAGACTGGGGCATATCGGAGAGATGGGTCTTCGACTACTACATGGTAAAGGTATGGTTGAAGGTGTGTCTAACTACTCTTTGGATTTTTATTTCTATGAACATTGTGTATATGGGAAGCATAATCGGGTAAGATTCATATATGGTGCAACGAGGGCAGAAGGAATTTTACAGCTAGTTCACGGTGATGTTTTTGGACATGTGTCGGTCCCATCATTGGAAAAATCTGTGTATTATGTCTCATTTATAGATGAATTCTCAAGGAATACTTGGATATATTTCCTCAGGAAGAAATATGAAGTCTTTGACAGGTTTAAAGAGTTCAAGGCTCTTGTTGAGAATCAAACAGAGAAAAGAATTAAGGTGTTGAGGACAGATAATGGCAGAGAGTTCTACGGGAATGAATTTGAAGAATTATGTAAGAAGTGTGGTATATCAAGGTAGAAGACTACTCCATATACGCCTCAGCATAATGGAGTTACAGAAAGGATGAATAGGACGTTGATGGAAAAAGCAAGGTGCATGCTCAGTGGTGTTAGGTTAGGGCAAGAATTCTGAGCAGAGGCAGTGGGTACTACATGTTACCTGGTCAAAAAATCACCCTCATCAATGTTGGATGACAAGACTCCACGAGAGGTATGGACTGATAAGAAACCTTCTCTCACACATCTCAAGGTATTTGGTTGTGATGCATATGTTCATGTTCCAAAGGAAAACAAGAGTAAGCTAGATAAGAAGGCTGAAAAGTGTATCTTTATTGGATATAAAGATGGTCTCAAATGTTATAATATTTGGAACCCATAAACTAAGAAGGTAGTGTATAGCCGAAATGTGGTATTTAGAGAAATGAAGGATGTTGTTAAACATGAAGTCCTACCTAGTAAGGAAGAACTAGAGAAAATAGAGTTTCATTTAAAGGATGATGAATCAGACTATACATAAGAATAAGAATCAGAAGAAGAAGGTCATCATACTCCAGTATTGAGGAGATCGGTTCGAGAAAGAAGGCTATCATAAAGGTATATTCCATATGATTTTCGTTCAAATTTTGCTTTGTCTATTACTAATGATGATCCTAGAACTGTCAGGGGGGAAGTGGATTCAGAGGATGAGAATCTTTGGAAAAAGGCCATGGACGAAGAAATGACAGCCTTGGATAAGAATGAGGCTTGGGATCTAGTGGATTTTTTGACTGGAAGAAAGCCCATTGGCAGTAAATGGGTATTTAAAAAGAAGTTGAATGCAGAAGGAAAAGTGGAGAAATACAAAGCTCGCTTAGTAGCAAAGGGTTATTCCCAGGTTGAGGGAATTGATTTTGGTGAGATTTTTTCTCATGTTGCCAAGTTAACCTCTATAAGATTTCTATTATCATTTGTTGTTGCATTTGATTTTGAAGTAAAACAGACGGATGTGAAGACAACATTCCTACATGGGGATCTAGAAGAAGAAATTTATATGAAGCAACCAGAAGGATTTGCTGTGAAGGGAAAGAAGGAGATGGTATGCACGCTAAAAAAGTCCTTGTATGGTTTAAAACAATTGCCAAGGATGTGGTATAAAAAAATTGATACTTTTATGTTGGGACTTGGTTTCACAAGAAGCAAAGAGGATCATTGTGTGTATTTTAAATTAATTGGTGATCACTTGATTTATTTGGTATTGTATGTGGATGACATGTTGTTGATAGGAAACAACAAGGAGATTATCCAGGATGTGAAAACTCAGTTGTCCTCTAAATTTGAAATGAAGGATATCGGTGCTTCAAATTTCATTTTGGGCATGGAAATTAAAAGAGATCAAAAAAAGAGAAAACTCTGGTTAAATCAGAGAAAATATGTCAAGACAATATTGTAGAGGTTTAATATGAAGGAATGTAAATCGTTCAAGGTTCCTACTCATGTTGGTGTAAAGTTATTTGTGGATCAGTGTCCCAAGACACATGAAGAGAAGGATGGCATGTCTCGTGTTCCATATGCGAGTGCAGTTTGATGTATGCAATGGTCTGTACTAGACCGGGCATTGCACATGTAGTGGGATTTTTGAGCAAGTACATGTCAAAAACAGGGAAGGAGCATTGGACAACAGTAAAAAAGGTTTTCAGGTATTTGTGTGGTACTGCTAGCTATGGATTGTGATACCAAGGAAGACCAAGATTGGACAGAGTGTTGGATATACATGGATTTGTTGATGCAGACTGGGCTAGAGATCTAGATCGTAGGATATCTACAAGTGGGTATGTGTTTAACCTGTTTGGAGGAGAAATAAGTTGGATGAGCAAAAGACAGGTTGTAGTGGCACTTTCAACTACATAAGTTGAATACATGGCATCCACTCATGCAAGTAAGGAAGAAGTATGGTTACAAGTATTTTGTTCAGGTATTGGGTTGGTACAACAAGCTGTAAGGATAGATTGTGATAGTCATAGTGCAATTTTTCTGGGGAAGAACCCGACTTATCATTCAAAGACAAAGCATATTGATATTCAATATCACTTTGTGAGAGACATGTTTGAAGAAAAGAAAGTGGTGTTGATGAAGGTGGGCACTTTGAAGAATGTTGCAGATTCATTAACAAAATCTGTGAGCACTAAGAAGTTGCATTTTTATCTTGGGAAACGTGTCACATTTTTGCCTCGTTTTTCATGTTTCCTCAATTTTTGTGTCCATTGTTGGGTGGTTTTTTGGGACATGTTTTTTTGTCGATGGTTTAATATTTCTGATTAAGTAATTAGGGTTGTTGACTAATCCAAGTCATTGGGTTAGGGTTTTGGATGTTGTTGGATCCTATATGTATATTGTATTGTAAACAATGTATTACTATGAATTAATATAGAATATGTTGGTTTTCCCCGTTTGGGTTTCTAGTGGAAAAATATTTGTGTAATGTTTGTATTTATCATTGTATATTTTTTGTTCTTTTACTGAAAATATGTTTGCAGTAAATATTGTAGAAGGTTAAAATCTACATAGATCACGGTAAGATTTCGATAAATTATCTAAGCATGGGTGCAAAGTGAGTGTGGAAGAACGTGAAGGTGTATTTTGGAGGTTGCAGAAGTTGAAAATAAGAAATGATATTGATCCAGGTGGATATCGGTGGCCACCCACCTTCTCCAACTGGCCCAAAACATGTTTCTGGCAATTTTGGTAATTTACTATTTTTAGCAGTTTTAACTTCCGGGGCCATTTTGAGGCCCTAAACGATGTTTTTTGGGAAAACGGTGGAGCAACATGGATCATAGATCAATGTTGCTCCAGTCTAAAGTTGTAATTCTCGGATAGATCTTTCCAACGAGCTATCATATGCCTAAAACGGAGATCGTATGCAAAAGTTACGACCCCGGGAAGTTGATGCACCAACTTACCCAAACGGGGCCCACATGACTTTTGGCGCTTCATCTCCTAGGGTTAGGTTTTTGGATGTCTAGGA
>JASDQU010100930.1:5774-86101 GCA_032191745.1 Picea mariana | reverse complement strand
TTTTACAGTCTCTGTACATTTCTTTCATTAATAGAAATCGTGTATTACTGTATATCTGTGTTTATCGTTGCATCTCTGATACATTTCTGTTATATTATTGAATATCCGCGATATCTCTGTGCATTTCCTTATTATATCTCCGCTCTCATTTCGTGCCGAAAATAATCCGGATCAGATATGCCTTAGAGCCATGATGAAACCATCAAGCTAAGAGATCGACAATTGAGGCTAATTAGAGAACTGATTCGACAGTGATTGCGAGATGAAGGTCAAGTTATGTTAAAATGGGATCAACGGTTGATATTAATTTGAGTTCCAGATCAAATGGTTGCTATGTGTCAAAGAGGTGTTACGTATTGAGGTGGCCACTAAGCATATTGGCAGTCGTGATCTAATCCAAATAAAATAGAATCAAAGTCAATATTATATCTTAAGGAATGATCATACGGTCATTGGGTGTTGAAGCTATGTTGCATGTGCTAATGGATATTCCTTTGTTTCCTTTACCATCAATAATTTTCTTCTCGAGACTCATTATTGAGCAAGAGAATAGTCGTTGAAAAGCTATTTCATAGAAGAATAACTTGGAATTAGTATAATTGGGAGAACTATGATATAATTCTTCATGAATTAAGTAGAAAAAGGACTTGTAGTATTAATTGACAAATTTATATGATATACAAAATTCTAACAAAAATGGTTGCTTGCATATTTTGCATAATTAAGGGATATAAACATATCAGTTCAAAATAAGAATGCAAATTTGGTACATGGAGGAAGGAGAGGGAGCCTTCAGTCATGAGAAGGAAGCCAAAGTTCAAAATATCAGTGTTGGTGATGCTGAGACAAAATCAAATGGGCACAAGAGCAGAGGGGAACAAGAAACACTAATAGAGACTGTGAAAAGCTTGAGAATAGAAGTGCAAAGTTACAAACCAGACAATGAGAATATGGTGAGAGAAGAAAATCAAATAAATGTTCAAGTTATGCAAATCCTAAATCAGTTGCATAAGCAGGCAAAGAATGGATCAGACTCAAGACAAGAGGAGGAAGGTCGACATTCTGAAAGAAGAGATAATCACATAAGAGCTAGCCATTCAAGAAGTTCTAGCAGATTCATATACATCACTCATATCCTTATTCAATAAGGGAATTTTATGCATCTAAAGACTCCATAAGCAATCCATAAGTGGCTCTTGTTAGGCACCAAAGAAGAGGGTATGAATTGGATAGTTTGCAAGGAGAGATGAGGAAGCTTAAGACACCATACTTTGATGGTGAAAGAGAAAGGGAAGATGATGTGGAAGCATGGTTGCTAGGAATCAAGAAGTATTTTCAGTTACTCATCTAACCTAGAAGCCATAATTTCCACATATCATTTGCAAGGAAAAGTTGTTATGTGGTGGAATCAGTTGAAGCAAGTTGAACACATTAATGAGAGAAGGATCACTTGGAATCAATTCAGGAGATATTTTCAAAAGGAGTATCTTTCAGAGCACTTCCATGACAATAAAATGCAAGAGTTATTTGAACTCAAGTTGGGAAGCATGACCATGGGAGAATATGCATATAAGTTCTTGGGATTGAAAAAGTATGTAGGGTTTATAAATGATGAGAAGGTGAAGATGCAGAGGTTCTTGAGTGGAATTCCGTCATTTTATAAAGAAAAGATTCAATATGATGAGCCTATAACTTTGACAGAGGCCATCAAGAAGGATAATTACCTGTATGAACAAGGAAAGGGTAGCGAATCCTTACTGAAATATTGAAAGGATAAGAAGAAAGATAAATATGATCAGAGAAGGAAGGGATTCAAACCTCCTTTCAACATAAGCAATTGTAATAAAATTAGCAAAATCAATCTGCTAAGGATGAGTCCAACAGAAAAGATTCCTTGGGAAAAAGGGGAAGACCACCAATCAAATGTTGGGGATGAAAACAAGATCACATGTACAAGGATTTTCCTCACAGAGAAGAAAAAATGAAGACTGTGCACAACATCCAAGAGGCTACAACAGTATAAGATATGGGAAAAAGTATTCCAAGAATATATGCATCCTTAGAAGATTGACAAGCAAAATACCAATCAAATATGATCAAAGTGGAAGGTAATATCATTAATCAATCTGTTTCTATTTTAATTGATTAAGGAGCAATCCATTGTTACATTGATCCTAAAATAGTGGACAAACTACATTAGGTGAAAAATAAGCTTGAGAATTCAAGTTTGGTTTAGCTAGCCACTGGAACCAAAAGAAGGATCAATGAGACTGTTAAAGGTTGTCTAATAAATATGAATGGAATGAGTACTAATGTTGATATGAATATCATCCCATTGGGATCTTATGATATTCTAATTGGAATGGATTGGTTGGACCAACATCAGGTTGTCCTAGATTTTCATAACAAGACATTTACACGTCTTGATGAAGAAGGAAAACAGAGCACTGTGAAAGGAATTCCAATACCCATTTTTATAAGGCATAATTCATCCTTACAGTTGAAGAGATGTTTTAGGAAAGGATGTCAATTGTATGCACCTCATGCGGAGGATACAGAAAAGACCAAAGGATCAAACCTTGAAGATCACCCAGTATTGCAAGAATTTGAAGATGTATTCCAAGAAATACTATGATTTCAACCCAAGAGGGAGTTAGATTTTTCTATCGATTTAGTACCAGGAGCTACCCCAGTATCAAAAACTCCTTTCAAAATGAGTACACCAGAATTAAAAGAATTACAAATGCAGCTGGAAGAATTGTTGAAGAAAGTGTACATACGCCCAAGTGTTTCACCTTGAGGAGCACCAATACTCTTTGTCAAAAAGAAGGATGGAACATTGAGACTGTGTATTGACTTTAGACAACTAAATAAAGCCACTGTGAAGAACAAATACCCTCTACCCAGAATTGATGACCTCTTTGATCAACTAAGAGGGGAAAATATTTTTTCAAAGATAGACTTGAGATCAAGATACCATCATGTAAGAATCAAGGAAGAAAACATTAGTAAGACAACCTTTAGAACCAGGTATGGACATTATGAATTTGTAGTGGTGTCATTTGGACTAAGCAATGCACCGGTTGTCTTTATGCACTTAATGAATGGCATATTCAGAAATTACGAGATAAGTTTGTCATTGCGTTCTTGGATGACATACTCATTTATTCTAATTCGGAGGAAGAGCATGAACATCACTTGAGTTTGGTGTTGCAAGTGCTAAGGGAACATCCGTTGTATGCCAAACTTAGTAAGTGTTTTTTTTACCAAGAGAAAATCCATTATTTGGGACACATTATCTCAGAAGAAGGTATAGCAGTATATCTAGAGAAGATTGAATTCATTAAGGGATGGCCAACACAAAGAAATGTTTCAGAAGTCGGATATTTTATGGGATTAGCTGGATACTATAGGATATTTATTAAAGGATTCTCTAAAATTGCTAATCCCATCACTTCTTTACAAAAGAAGGGAATTAAATTTGAATAGACAACAATGTGTGAAGATAATTTTAATTTGTTGAAATAATTACTTACTAGTGCACCTATTTTAAAGATTGTTGACCCAAATGAGAGTTGTGTGGTATGTATAGATATATGCAAGGAAGGACTTGGTGGAATCCTCATGTAAAATGGATATGTCATTAGCTATGAGTCCAAAAAGCTTAAAGAGCATGAACATAATTATGCCACAGATGATTTGGAGCTTGCAACCATAGTTCATGCATTGAAGATATGGAGGAATTATCTCATGGGAAAGAGATTTGAATTAAGAAGAGACCATAGTGGTCTGAAAAATCTTTTTAAACAACCAACTCTGAAAGCCAGGCAAACAAGATGGCTAGAATTTTTAAGTGAGTATGACTTTGATATCAAGCATATCAAAAGAAAAGAAAAGAAAGTTGTTGACAGACTCAATAGAAGGATACATACCATGCATGCTACAACCATTAGTATGCATCAGTCGTATTTGAAGAGTAGTACAGATCAACATTACCTACAAGTAAAAGAAAGTTTACAACATGAAAATGTACAACAAAAAATTAAAGAGTGTGAGATTAAGAAAGATGGATTACTTATGCATAAGAATAAATTTATGTTCTTAGTTATGTAGAACTTATGAATTTGGTGTTAAAATAAATGCATAATGTTCCATATGTCGGACATCATAGTTACTAGAAAACAATTGCAACAGTAAGAAGCCAATTCTTTTGGCCAAGAATGAAGAAGATTGTTGTTGATTACATTGTCAGATGCATGGAATGTCAGAGAGTGAAAGCTAAGCATAGACACCCAATGGGTTTGCAACAGCCAATGCCAATTCCATAGAAGAAATAGGAAGTGGGAACCATTGATTTTATAACTAAGTTTCCCATGGAAACAATGAAACATGATTCAATAATGGTAGTGGTTGATAAATTGGAAAAGACTGCTCATTTTGTTCATGTAAAAATGACTCACACAATAGTGAATATTGCAGAAATTTACATGAGGGAAATTTCTAGGTTGCATGGGATACCTAAGGCAATTGTCTGAGATAGAGATACTAAGTTTAATTCAAATTTTTGGAGGGGACTATTTAAAAGATTTGGTACAAATTTGAACTTTAGCACAAAATACCATTCACAATCAGATGGGTAGACAGAGAGAGTCAACCAAGTGATTGAAGACATGTTGATAATGTATGTGATGGATAAGCCATCTAAGTGGGAAGATTACTTTCATTTGGTTGAGTTTGTCTATAATAATGGGTATCAAGCTTCATTGAAGATGAGTCCATTTGAAGATTTGTATGGTAGGAAATGCAATACTCCAGTGAGTTGAGACAACCCAACAGACAAAGTAGTACTTGGGCCAGAATTACTCAAGGATATGGAAAACCAAATGGTTAAAATTAAACAGAGTTAATTTGAAGGAAACACAAGATAGAAAGAAGGGTTATGTAGATGAGAACAAGACAACTAGAGAATTTAAAGTGGGAGAACATGTACCTTTGAAAGTGAAGTCCAAGAAGAGCTCGTTGAAGTTGGGCAATTGTACAAGTTAGTAGCCAAATTCTGTGGTCCATTTGAGATATTGGACATAATAGGTTCAGTTGCATACATGCTTGCATTGCCTGCTTACATGAATGTGCATAATGTATATCATATCTCTTTGTTGAAAAAGTATGTACATGATCTCGACCATGTAATTGACTGGAATTTGATTCGAGTGGAGCCATAAGGAGACTTTTAGGTCTAGCCAGTGCACATATTGGATAGAAAAGTCAAAGTGCTTCGTAATCGAGTCATAGAGTTGGTAAAAGTTCAATGAACCTACTACGGTCCCGAAGATGCTACTTGGGAGCATGAAGATGCCATGCGGGAAGAATACCCATGACTTTTTGAATAATCTTGAAATTTTTATTTCTATTTTGTATATGCACTGAGTACATTGCCAAAATAAGGGAGAGAGGGATGTGATACCTTGGTTTTGAGTTCCCATATTGATAATGTATTTTGTTTATTTGATGAAAAGTCGGAGTGCCTAGGAAATGTAATACTTTGATTGTTATTAATAATAAAATACAGCGTTCACTACAAGACAGACAAGGACAAGAGTTATAGGCGGCTATGATTCCACGAGAGAGGGGGATAAAGGGGCTAAAACTTTATATTATATTTTATTTATCCATCTTGGAATTTTAGAGAGAAAGAAGTAGTTACATGAGCTTCTTGGAGAAAATGTTGTGTGGTTCTTTATTGCATGTAATTATATAAACACCTCTTGTGGGTTGTTTGGAGGTTATTCCTCATGGTTCTTCCTCATTGTTCACTTTTTCACTCTTCATTCATTTGTTGCTCATTCATTAATCCTCATTCGTTCTTGTTCTTGGTTGGGACATGGGATGGATTGTTGAAAAAGAAGTCATTATTTTGTTGGTTGTAGTAATTTTTGGTGTAGTCCAACCATGAAATGGTGTCTCTATGCCTAAGATGCATTGGCATGTGCTAAATCGTGCTCACAGTTGGAAATCCTATGAGTCCCAGCATGGAGATTCTTGACCAGATGCATTGGAGCCCTGGAAAGAAGTGGAAAACCCGAGGGACTGCGTGGCAGTGAAGGGGGTTCATTGTCTTTGGGTGGTGCAGGCTGGAGAGAAGAGAGCTGGTGTGCTTTGGATTTCTATGTGTTGAGAAATTTGTGAGGGCTTGAGTGATAACTAGTTTGGGAAGTTGAGTATCACTCTGGAACTCGTCCTTGTGGATTCATAGCCCTGACTCGAGGGTGACGTGTTGTTGAGACTTGGAACAACAATGTCTAAGGTTGGATGGAGTGTCCTTGGTCTGCAACCAGTTGGTGATTGGTTTTATTTAAAATAAGTGCTCTCTGTCATGGTTTCCTTTGCTTGTGTATTTATTCTCGATGTGTATCAATTATTTTCTCTTATATATGTATTTATAATGTGTCTGTTTGCTAGTTATTGTTGTGCATGGCATGTTTAAGCATTCTTTTAAAGACTAGCATGAATCTTGATAATTGCATGTGCTTTTATTGTGTTTCTTTCTTGCTTCTTTATTAGTTAATTGTTATCATAATTTGAGCTCAGTTCTTGAAGTGAGACGTTGCAGTAACGCGACCCAGCCTGTTGATGGTTGGGTACATTACAATAATAATATGCATCCTCGGGTTTCCCTTACCAAGGCTTTTTCAGCTCACAGATAAAGGTTGAATCATCTCGGATTTAATAAGCATTAAAACCTACTTAAATAAAGATTTAGGGGATGAATCTAAAGTCATAAATCTCGTTTTGTACCAAGGTGTCCAGGTTGAACTCAGTCACTTGTTTAGCCCAATGATCTGCCGCCTCATTCAAGTCTCCTTTTATATGAAAAAGAGAGATTTGGACAAAGGAGTTCATTTCTTGTTTGATTCTGGAGATGACACTTTTTAGTTTTGAACCTTTGGGGTAGGATTTACCAATCATTGCTTTGATGACAATCATTGAATTCTAAAGACTATGAAAGTTCTAATACCTAGCTCTTTAGCAATAGAGAGACGACACCATAAAACATATGCTTCAACCAAATTATTTGAGACGTTTTCTAGACCTCAGACATAAAGAATTATTGGAGTTCCTCCAAGATGGTGAAGAGACCCCGCTCTTGCCACCCCTTTTTAGAATAATTTAATAAGTAAATAAATTTATTTTTTTCTCTCCAAAATTATTAAATATTTAATATAATTTTATCTGATTAATGAAAATTATAATTATAAAATTTTGCATTAAGTCTTAACCTCTTTTTTTTTTTCTAATAAATAATTATTCGGATACTATTAAACACTTCATCAACTTTACCAATTTTAAAGATGATATCTTATAAATTAATTCTTTAGAGAACTATTGACGTAGACTCGGTACATCTAATCATGTGAAACTAAAACCAAAGACCTGAATATCCGTTAAATTGTCAACATCAAATTAAAAAATGGCATAAACCCTCATTTAAATAATTAAAAAAATGAGACTGTTACACATTAAAACGCTAAACTAGCCCTTTTTTTCTAAGCCAAACTAGCCTTTTTTTTAAAAGCCAAACGCTAAACTAGCCTTAATTAAAAGCCAAACTTGGAAGTATATAAATATTTGGTGCTCTAATCATTTGTGGAGGCATCATTCGCTGATAAGTCACATCATTCCATAAACCTTAACCTTTTTCTTACTTGTGATTAGTCTACACGTACCCCACTCCTTTTCGTATTCTTAGATTATTGCAAACGCTTCAAAAGCATAGAATTTTCACACAAAGTGCATGTGATGCTACAACTCTACATTTTGAAAATCAAAAGTTCACTCACACTTGATTGATGCCAAACACTTGATTGATGCCAAACACTTGATCAAACTTACACGTTTGGGCCAAAATATTTGAATGTTCATTAACATGGAATGATGGATGGATGAGGGATTCCATTGCTTTACTAAAACAACGAGGGGTTTGACTTGCCATGAAGATGTTGGATTTATTGCTGGTTTTGTGTAATTGTAATTTCAATCTCGTAGTAAATGATTGTAAATGTTTTATTGTGTAGTTTAAATGTTTTATTTTTTGCGTTTTTTAAAACATCATGTTTGATTAATTTTGCTCAAAATTTAGTTAGAAATTGTTGGAATTGTAGATTTAAATGGTTGAGTTTGTATAATTTGAGTGTCCAAGGGGTTTTCCGGGGCGTTGAATTCATTTATGCATTAAAAAATGCAATTTAAACAACAAAAAATGGCGATTCACCAAGATTTATTTCGATGGATTCTGGTGAAAGAGTTCAAAGGATAGAACGTTTAGGCAAAGACAATGCCCTATGCTTCTCATTTCCTTACTTAGTGATGTGTTGGACTCTTCTAAGTTGTTTGAAGAGTTATTAATATGAAGTAGTGGATGTTAATTTTTTATTTTTACTTTGTTCAATATTCTATAATTTATGTAAAAACGCCACAAACCATCTTTCCTAGGTATTAAGATTATAGGGTTGCTACAAAGAGAAAAACTCGGTGCATTTTTTCTAGTATAAATTAGCTCTTGTATTTATCAGTGAATTTCACCTTTCTTTTAGAAGGATCTAAAATTCAATCAACCATTGAGCATTGGTGATCCTAGAATGAGGTCATTTTTATGTCGTACTAGATAGTGCATTGCTACTCCTTTCAAAATCCTCAAATGGATCATTATATGTTTCACGATTGTTAGTAGGTATTTGTCACAAGGGTGGGAAAAAAAACCCTTCAACTCGATGGTTGTAAATCAAGACATAGACAAATGGTTAAAGTGCCTAGAGGTAAAACCCTAGATATATTCACACACATTAAACCCTAGTTCATACAAGAAGTAAAATCCAATTGCATAAAATAAATCCTACTTAATATGAACAAAGGAAGTAAATAATGTGAAATTTCCATTAACATGTTGAAAAGGCAAAGTAACAACACCTAGTGGATGAGCTTATTGAAGGAAAAGGGGCTCAAAAGCTCCTCCTTGGGATGGGTCCTTTGCTTCTTTGGTGTGCTTCCAACTCCAACTATGGTTGACAAATAAGGTAAATAGGTTAGAATATGGAATCAAGAGAAAGAGGTCATCAAGATCCTAGTGACATTCCTGACAACATAACCTTACCTAGATGGATTTATATCGACGAGTGACCTCAAGTGCTTTATTTATAGTTGTGTAGTGGATAACCCACTGACTTGGTCTTCCTTATAGTGATTAAAGATGATTATATCAAAGTTTAAAATAGCAATTAGGGTTTGACATGGTCCACACGTAACTAACATCCCTTCACAATAGTTTGGGTGCATTGATGGGGGACCGAAAATAGTTGAAAATATTGATTTTTAGGGACAACGTAGTTTTGGGGGGTTTATCTACATTGTCCACATCCACATAATGGGTCAATATCTATGCTAGCCAATTTTGGTAAACTTTAGGGATTGACTTGGATGATTGTTACAAGTTTGAGGTCACATTATGGTGGAATGGAGTTGAAGTTGAGGGTCATGCATGTCAAAGTGATGTATTCAAGTATAAATACTGGAAATGTTGCAAGTGAACAATTTTAAGGTGATAATAGATTTCCCCTTGATGTGTGAGGTTAGGAACAAATTGTATGAATAAAATACATCATAGTTTCTTTACCCAAGCAAAGGGAGTACCACGAAGGGAGTGGAGTGTCCAAAAAAGGAGGATAACCCGCAATAGGGTGAAGGAGAACAACTTGTATACAAAAAACCAAAGAGGCGAGGTGTGTACAATATCTCAATAGGGATAAGGTGGGCATACCCATGCTTGTCAATATATCTCCATATAATGATACAATGAGGGACAATAGCACAAAATGGGTCAGGTTGATGAGATAAAATGGTGTCAAAAAATAATATAATATGGGATCATGGCGAGGAGGTGCCATATCATAATATAATGATATCAACAACCCTATGTACAAGCCTGGAAACAAGAGGCAATGAAAAACATAGAAGCATGATGAAGACTGCAACAAATATAAATACATAGGAACTGATACCTCCTTCGGGGGGAAGAAACAAGCAGAGGAACCCTACTAAATAGGAAGGGACCCAAGTCTAAAGTGAGTTGTTAGAAGCTAAGCTCAACTTGGTGTCTCAAGGAACTGCTATATAGAGCCCATTGAATCCAAGGAATTGCAATTGAAGATGAATCATTGAAAAATATGTATGAATCTCAATAGTGCAAGAATGAGTTGGAGTCGAGCATGTGAGATACTACTAATTTTGAGAGAATTGAGGACTCTCTCAGTTTGTTTTGAGGTAACCCATTAGTGATAAAAATGGAACCAAGGTACACAATATAGTAAGACTAACCCTTAGAATCAATATGTTGGTGTTGATAGGGGAAAGTCCATAGGCACCTCAAGATAAGAGGAACCCCCAAGGACCCACATCCAAATTATAGTAACTGGAGTTGTATCTATGGAAGAAAATGTTGTGGTTGAAACATGTGGGGAGATACCTAAAGGGAAACACCCTCTTAACAACTCAAACATGTCCGGGCTAGTACAATCAACTAGATCATTGAACTATCAAGTGTATGAATCTCAACAATGTGATAGAGTTGAAGTTGAGCATGTGAAAAATATTCAAGTCAAGGAGCAATGAAGATTATCCATAGTTGCTCCAAGGTAACCCACCAATGAGGAAAATGGGCCCAATGTACACCATCCTCTAAACCAAGCCCCTGGAATACATGTGTTGAAGTCAATATGGGAAGGCCCACTAGAATTGAGGGACAAGGGAATCGTTGAAAACCAACACGAGCTAAAACACATAGGATAAATGATAGGGATTGACACCAAGATATGATGGGAAGGAAAAGATACACAGGCTCATGAATTCCTTTGTTCAAATGATAAAGCTAAGGTTGACTTGGCAACAATTAAAAGCATTCCATGATGAGTGGTCAATTACTAAGAAAGAGGCTATTCAATGGCAAATCAATGAAAAGGGGACAATTGGAAGACAGAACTTGACAAAGTTGGATGGAAACGATTCATGGAGGTAAGGCTGAATTATAGTAGGACTCAAGAAGAACTAAATAGAATCCATTTGAGACAAGGGCGACTCATCATAGATTCTTTGAATAAAGGAAAGAAAGGGATGTTGGCAACAAACTAATATGTGCAAGGAAGCACACAACCCTCTTGGTATTTCCAAAGGTGTGCCAGGGGGGTGTAAAATATCATCATAAGAGGAAAAAGGTCCCACATCAAAGGATATAATCATTGTGTCAAGAGACGTAATATCCAAATGGAATATCGAGGGGGAAACTAGGTGGAAAAAGGGAAAGAGTGCAAGGTGATAAATGCCCCAGTGAGAAACCAGATGAATGTAATGTTGGAGGTGAAAATTGAAAATGGAAGTAAGCAAGGGTTGGGGCATGGGTGATAATCTCCTTAGGGGTTGGTGAATGGAAATACAAAAATGAAGAATTGTCATAATATGGATGAGGCATAGAACTTATGATATGTGATAAACCAACAAATGATAATATACTAACGAATAATGTTGGAGTATAGAGAGTAAGGTTGTCAACATGATGTGGACAGATATATGAGACTTAACTATAGGATGTAGAATATATGGATTCCCCATCCTAAGGAAGATGCAATAGCATGGGTAACAAAATGCAACAAGGGTTACTAGGCTAGGGAGAGAGGATTCTCCAATTATTATTTTTCTCTTATTCTTAATTTCTTCATTGCAGTACAATTTCTCCTTTTAAATTTAGTTGTGATAATATTTTTAATGGTATCAATATTTTGAAGAGATACTTCATCATTTATCCTCGAATGGTTTAAGCAAAAAATATGCATATTTAGTCCACCCTCTCTTACTTGAGTCACTTTTATTTGTATTTGAAGCGATGCTAAGAATCCTCTCAATCTTCATGTTAATTAATTTATGTTTGTAAGATAAGTACCTAGCATAGCCTTACTCTTAATGGGTGGAAGTCTAGCCTCCAAGCGAAGAATTGGATAGGGCATATTATTTTTAATTTTAAGATTATCAATTCTAATGATTTTGGACTTGCTTGATTTTTCTCTAATTTTTCCTAGAAATACTACAACCCCAAACTTCATAACCATATAAAATCATCATAGTAACAACCTTGAACCCAAAAAGAACCTTTAGATCTTCCAATCTCTTCCATAGGTTATTTTATAGGCATTATATCAAAATCTTTCCAAAAGTCAATAAAGCAAGAAAAAAGACACGTTTTATTATATCAACACTCATTTGCAATAGTCCTAAGAGTAATTATGTGAGTTAAGGTCAAGTGATAGCTTTAGAAACCAACTTGGTCTTTCACCCTTTTCTTATGACTTTCTAACCAAAAACTATTCTTCTACTACAAATAATTATGTACAACTTGGATAGCAGAGGGCTAATCACAATGGTCCTATAATTTGAGTTATATTTATCACCACTTTTAAAAATACAAACAATAAGATTTTAAGTCTGAAGTTATGCAAACCTTATTAGATTTCTAAGTTGAAAGACTATGAATGCGAGGAATGAGAACAAAGCCTTCAATTTTTTGAGGATTTATGCATGATAACCTTCAATATCTTTAGCTTTCCCTTTTTCCAAAAATGTTTTATCTCATAATAAATTTTCTCAAATGTGAAATCTCTTGTGTTATAAATGAAATCTCTCTTGTTATAAAAAAAGTTTGATTGTTATTCAAAACATTAGAAGATGCATAGAGATTTTTGAGTTAGAGATTCCAATTATTCATGGCAATCATATTACTTTCTTTAATTTTTAAAATTAGGATTTACCTTAAATTTTTAATTTAAACTCAATTTTAAAATGGCGTTAGAGTTTATCGTAATATTTATTTACAAATTGTCACTTTATTAAATAGTGCTTTGTTCCCATCATTTGGAATATATATTTCCTTGTTCACATCTTTTGGGAAAGAGGTTTATTTTAATCACAAGTGTTTTTCACCATTAAAATTTTTATCCATAAACTTCTTATGGAAGTCAATATTTATTTTTAAGCATTGTGTGGCTAATATATGTTACTAATTTATGGCTCGGAAAACAAAGGAGTTTTTGTCAATTGTGGGTACTAGGTAGTCTACATGTACCTACTCCCACCGAACTCGTATGACCAACCCAACCCATAACATGTGTGCATGTACGTTAAGGCCATAGATCATTTTAAAAGCTTTGAATGCAAACTAAACATCGAGTCAAACTTGGATTGTTTTTTTCCTTTGTAATTATGTGTGAGGGTGAGGGTCTCCCTGGAATATGTCATTATTATGGTTTGAAGATATATTATAATATTTTGGTAGTTTTTTTTGAAAGGTATGAGTGGTTTTTAATGGATGAAGTTACTTTTTTTCCAATTGAAAATTTTCCCAATTATATTAAGATGATATAATTTGTTTACATGTTCAGTTCATTAAATATAGAGCGTTGACATATCATGTAGTCCCAAAATAATATAACTAGGGAAACTAAAATCTCAATATATAAACTACTTCAGTGTTATCGAAAAGGACAAATAATATTTCAATTCTTAGTCTGAGAATCAAAAAAGGATCTCCAAAAATTGGATCCTAGTACCCCAAATTTCCATTCCTGCACCTGAATAGCATTTACATGAAAAATAATAAAGATTGAGAGAATTTTTGGGTCCCTCCTTTCCATTTATCCACTGATAATAGATAATTTTCCCGCTTTGTTCCTTCAGTGCCATCTTTGATAGATAATCTGCTTATGTATTATATTCTTTGTAGACATGGTTGAAGCTGATATCCTGAAAATCATTTATTAATACTTTTATCCCATCCTTCCATCCTTCCAAAGAGATCGAATGGAAATTTGCTTTGTTGTTTAACCAATCGATAATGACTCTTGAGTCCCCCATGATTTGGATTTGCCGGATAGAAAGATGGATGGCCAATCTGAGTGATGCCCATACGCCCATTATTTTTGCTTTGTTATTTATATCGGTGCTGCAATTTAATAACCATTTGTATACCAGCAAGTTTGGGGTCTTTATAATGCCTCCTGTTCCACAGTTTTGACCATCCACTTGGGTCGCACCGTCGAACCAGGCAATAATCATATCCTTTCTTGATTGGATCAATAGAGAGCGATTGAGGGGCGTAAAAAGATCCTTTTGTTCATAACTTAAGAGGCCAAGAACCTTTGGAATGACGGAGTGAATAGATGGGTTCCATTCTTCAAATATCGCTCGGTTTATTTTGATCCAAGTATACCAACAGGTATGCACTGCAACCAATAATGGGGCATGTTTTTCATTTACCCAGGTTTGCATACAATCAGAAAAATTTATCCCTTTCCAACATAACTTAAATTTCAGAATTGTTTCTAGACGATCCCAAACAGATTTTATGAAATTACAGTGGATAAAAATATGGTCAGTGTTTTCAATTTCACATTTGCATAGATAGCATCGAGAAGGACCTTCCCATCCTCTCGCCATTAAATTTTCCCAATTCGGGATTTTGTTTTCGACAACTAACCAAAGAAAACACTTTATTTTCATTTGTAGATTCCATTTCCAATATGTCTTCCGCCAACCTCTGATTTTTTGTAATTCCTGAGTAGACAACATGGCCAAATATAAGTTCTTGACTGTAATAATACCAGAATTGTCACCTCTGGTCCATATTAGCTCATCTTCTCTATCTTGGATGAGAGATCCAAAGTTGATAAGATTTTTCTGGAACAGATTCCATTCCTTCTCCAATTCTTTGTTTAAGTTTAAATCCTCATTTGAAAGCCAACAGAGTTTAACCGATTCTCCACAGTAGATATGACCTGATGAAGAAAATAGATATTTCGCTCTATTTTAAAGCATCTATAAGTGAAGGAGAGAGGATAGCTAAATTACCCATACCCAAGATGTGATCTATGCCGATCTCGACGAGCTGACCTCTTGCCGGAGACCAACTTAGCCATTGAGTTATCCACTGAATAGTCTTCATTAGTCCCCTCCAGAATCTGGATGCCGATAAAGAGATGAAGGAAGGAGACCTGAACCAGTTTTTGATCGTCGAATGAGGTAAGTATTTATCCACAATAACATTATTCCATATACCTTCATTCTTAAGGACTCGCCATAGAGTATGAGCCGCCAATGCCTTATTGAAATCAATTAAATTCCTTAAACCCCATTTGCCATAACACTTCGGTAAGGTTAGACATTCCCATTTTCATAGATGAAAGTACTTAGAATCAGTATTACCTTTCCATAGGAAGTTGAACATGATTTTTCTCAGGTTATTTAATACAGTAATTGGAATAATCTCAAGTGACATCCAGTAAACAGGTTGGGATTCTAAAACATATTTTAAGAGAGTAAGTCGACCTCCCAGAGTCAACCACCTGTAACACCAATTCCCAATCTTTCTTTCAAATTTCTGAAGCATCCAATTCCAATCTTCAATTCGTTTAAAACTTGTTTTCAAATGGTACCCACGATATTTGAAACTAACAGACAGGTCAGTGAAACAAAAAGGTAGAAAACACTTGAAAGGATCCAACTCTTGATGTGTAAGTCCTTCAGGGAGTACCGTCGATTTTTGTAAATTTATCACTAAGCCGGATGCTAAACAAAAAAGTTTGATAATATTATCTATTACCCACCATTCATTTATTGTATCATTTGTCATGATAACAACATCATCTACAAAAAGAATATGAATGATTATTAAAGTCCTGGATACTTTTATACCTGTTAGCAGTCCTTTTTATTGTCCCTCTTTTAATAAAAGGCTTAGTCCCTCCATGACCAGAATAAATAAAAGTGGCGATAATGGGCATCCTTGGCGAAGTCCTATTCCACTTTTAAAAAAATCAGTAGCTTCTCCATTTAATAAGACTGCAAAGGACAATGAACTGATGCAACTCATAATCCACCTTGTCATATCATTCCCCAGCCCGATTTGAATTAGGATCATTCTTAACAGATCCAAACTGATGCAATCGTAAGACTTTTGTAAATCCAATTTTAGTAACAATGATTTTAAACTCTTTTTTTTAATGCGGTGTAAACATTCGTGTACAGTACCAATCACATCCTGAATGTGGCGACCTTTCAGAAACCCTAGCTGCTCCATGGATAGTGATTTCGACAAAAAAAGGTTTCAGTCTGTTTGCTATAATCTTTGTAATTATTTTATAGCAAATATTACACAGTGATATTGGCCTATAATCACCGAAAGTCTGAGGTTTATTAACTTTTGGTATTAATGCCAAGAAAGTGGAATTTAGTCTGCCTACAGTTAATCCTTTTGTTCTTGTTTCTTCCACCATCTCTTGGAGATCACCACCTACAAAGTCAAAGAAATGAGAGAAAAACTCGACCGTCCACCCATCGGGCCCCAGACTCTTATCTCGCTTAAATAAGGAGAGAACTGCTTTCAATTCAGTAAACTCCACCGGTCGGAATAAAGTTTATGCTTCTTCCTCTGTAATGAATTAGTTGAAAAGATTGACTACTCTTACCTGATCTGCTAACTGAGAATGTTCCTCGGCTTTAAAAAAGGATTTGAAATAATTCGTAGCTACATATTTCAAAGTTTCCTAGCTCGAATGGAGATTACCCAAATTGTCCTTTATTTCCCATACAAAGTTTTTGTTTCTTCTGAAGTTTGCATAACTATGGAATAATTTGGTATTACCATCGCCACTCTTTAACCAAATGGAACGACTTCTCTGACGCCAACGTTCTTCTTTTATTTTTAGATAATTGTTTCTGTAGTGTTCAAGATCCTTTAGTTTGAATTCATCCTCTGTAGTTCTCATAATACCAGTGTCACAAAGAAGCAAATGATTTATTTCTCCCTCAATTTGCGATAACTTTCTTCCTTTAAAATACAAGCCTTTTCCCATTTCTTTGTGGCTTCCTTTAACTCTTTTAATTTCCACACCAGGCGATTTTGTTTGCTGCTTTCAATTAGGAATTTTTTATCATTCCATAGGACAAGAACTATCTCCTCGAAATACTGCTCCATCAACCAATTTGAGTTGAATTTAAACGGGTAAGCTCTAAATAGAGGTGAAACGTCCAATTGTAAAAGCACCGGGGCATGGTCAGATACATAAGGATATTCAACCCATGATTTAAAGTGGTCAATATTTGAAAGTAGTTCCTCAGATGCGATAAATCTATCTAGGTGTTTCCAAATAGCATTTTTACCCGACCTCTCATTCCTCTAGGTAAGAACAACTTTAACTAGCTCCACATCAATAAGACTATTCTTCTGAAAAAGCAATTTGTAATAATCATCCGATCTCATTGTTTACCCTTCACCCCATGTTTCACTCGAAGCCAAATTAATATTTAGATCGCCAGCTAAAATTAGATTTTTAATACTTAATAATCCAGAATCTGCCACTAAATTCCAGAAAATTATTTTATCCACGCATGGCCCATATCAATTTAGTAGAGCAATATCCATATTGTTTGCTAAGCAAGTACCTTTCAATAAGAGACCACCGACAATGAGGGTTGGGGTCAAAGTAAAAATATTTGGGTCCCAAGCCACCAATAATCCACCAGAAGTACCATAAGAGTTCACAACTACACAACCAATTTGGACGGAAAGTTTGCATAAAGGATCTGGAATCTTGTGCCGAGACAAGAGTTTCTTGCAGAAAAACCAAATCATGGATAGTTTTTTCCATTACACTTCGGAATGAGGCAGATTTTAGGGTGCCTCTGGTCCTTCTAAGGTTAAGGGAGAGCAAAATCATCACTTGGCATGAGAAAGGGCCTTCACTGCTCTAAGTGTCCCACCATCAGTGGAAAGTGTGGATTCAGTAGTTGTAGGAACCTCCACAGTCGCATTTTTCCTTGTGCTTCTAGTTTTGATAGGTGAGGGCTCGATCCCTATACCCCTAGACCAAGAAAAAATTTCCCCAGCAATGGCGGTCTTCAAAAGCGAGTTACTAGATTCACCCATGGATACAATCGGGTTCATAACAGATTTTCCAAGGTAAATGGGAAGATTAACTGAAGAGATAGAATCTTTTATAAAAGGTAAGAGTGAGTCTATAATAACATGTAGTGTTGGCTCATCATCCTCTTGTTCTTTATAACCTGAGAGAATCTGAGCATCATAATCAGGAGAAATACGTGAACTGGTAGGTAAATCGGGAACAATTAGAGACTTTGAATGAGTAGGTGAGGGATGTACCAAGATGGCAAGGTTCGGATCAACTGGAGGTAAAATCCCAATCAAAACATAGGCCTCAAATAGTTTAGTAATCAGTTCAAAATTTAAAATAACAGGAGCACTAAAATCCACTGGAAATTCAGTACCAATTCCAGACGTATGATTTTTTAACCATAAAGACTCCTCCAATGCTTGCAATTCAAGTTGGGTCAAGGATGAAAAAGAGCGGGACACATATTTTTAATCTTACCCTTGATAGAGCTTTCTGTTAAAGTTTGTTCTGGTTCTTCAATAGGGAACTGGAATGATCCCAATCCTTTAAAATCAGTACCCTGGTAACATTTCAGTGACGACTAGTAAGGGGATATACCTTCTAAGTCATCGTCCTCCTCCTATTTATAACCCGGACAATATCGTCTCAAGTGCCCCATTCTTCTACAGAAGGTGCATCTAAACGGTAAACCAAGGTAGTTCATACATTGCCGAAAGTTTCTTCCACGCCATTTTATTTCAAGTACCTCAGGAAGACTAGTATGAATATCCATGGCAACTAATATCTTTTCCATTTTCTGCGAACTAGCTTTTAGTGCAGGCTCATCTACCGCAATGAAAGTTCCCAATAGCTTGTAGAGCTTCAGGATTCCAAAACTTCCAAGGTAGACCAGGTAATAGCACCCACAAGTGTCGTTGGTGAAAATATTTCGTCTATGCGTCAAATGCAAGGCGCCACCGTTTCAACATTAAACTGCTCCCACAAATGAACCAAAATTTACTGAGTAAACAAGTAGCATCTTCAGGGGAACAACAAAGAAAACCGAACCATCCTTTTGATAATGGCAGAGTCTCAGGGACATATGCCAGAAGAGGCTTCCAAACCTGTTCGGCCCAAATAGAAAGTGATAAATTATTGCAGTTACTGTATGAAAGTCTACCTACCAGTCCACAGACAGACAACCTACAGGTTTCGGCCAAACAAATATCTGAGCCTAATACCATCTTTTGAACCACTTTATTTGGCCTCCACAAACGATGACCTCCCCTGCTCTGGTGTTTTTTTAAACCTTTGCCGCTAGTGTTTGAAATAGGGTCACTCAGGGAAGTATCTCTCAAAGCCAACACAGGATATCCAGATAGCTTCTCCGGGAGAGTACCAGAGAGACCAGGTAAGTTCCCCGATAGAAAATGATCTGAGGAAGAAGAAACCTTAGGTAATCTCGGAGAGTTTGAAAGCGAGTTTAATGAAGTCTTTAAGGACGAGGTACTTTTGGATAGTGCATCGATAGAGCTGAAAAGACCTTCATCCTTCCAGAACTCCTCATCCTCCTCTCCCATAAGGGCTTGGACGTCATCTTTTATCGTTTCTATCCTAGGGTGGGTCATGAAACCAACCACCTAGGCTCCACTAACTAGAAGACAATAATAACATAAAGTACTTTGGGCAGGAAAAACGAGGGGCCACCACAGATTTAATAAATAAAATTAATGTGGGTAGCAAAAAAACCAGTTCCCTAGAATGGAAAGACAAGACAAGGAGGATAGTGTGCTTCCTCCATGAGAAACAACCACCTATCCTTCATTCATGAAATCTATGATACTACTTCCACTAAAACAAAACAAAGATAGATAGCGTAATGCCAGGTTAATGATACCAATACCCCCGAGTCAATTCGAAAGGCTTCCATGTGATTTATCCTTCGGCTCTGGTTCCAAGTAAAATTCCCATGTTTCTGCAATTCAAAATCTCCTTTGGCTCTCCACCACCTTCAATTCAGATGGTTGTTTCCGTAAGGTGCCTTATCCGCTTCCACTGAATGGATGAAGTTACTTAACTATATCGTTTGCTATGGGTTGAATTTATGGGCTATTTGTTATATTTTTTGTACTTTTTAGAAATATTTGCATAATGATAGGTAAATCTATATAATAAGATATTATAATGATTTTAACTCTGAACCTCAAAGGTGGTTATGCTTTATGATCAAAGGTGGTTATGCTTTATGATTAATCAATTCAAGGATCTTAAAGAATATGTTCACATTTGGGTTGGAGGGAAGCTGTCATGTCAATTTATAACATATATAATTCTCTTAAATAGAAGTTTCAAGTGCTAAAGCCCACATTATCGGATCCCAGATTATCTCTTCTTGGATAAACCAAACATCCCAATGCTGCTGATTTGTGATACTACTACGCAACTTCAAGCACACAAGGCCCCAACCACAAGTGACAAAGAAGGCTAGGTTCAAGTGGTTTAAAAGGGTGATAAATCTCATATCGCCATAAAGGTGTAATTGTCCAAGCCTTATACTACATCTTGAATGGTGCCAAGCAAGTATGTGGCCATGGAAATGGAAAGGAACCCTTTGGCTCTTCCCACACCACTTCATCTCAAAGGAGTGTCCATAGAACCCAGTATCCTCTCCCTCTCATCAACTCCCAATCTATTGAGGGGCTCAAGGATATTTAAAGGCCCAAAGATCATGCATTAGGTTCTTGATTTTCAGGTACCAAGTGTTGAGTCTTGTTAAACTCTTATGCCTCACCACATAGTATAAGTAATGCAATGGATCTTGATGATGATAGTACATAGTGAAGTTTGTATCATGAAATGGTAGGCATCTCATATAACCTTGTAGGAAAATCATGGTTTAGAGGATACATAAGGATATTGCTCATTTGGTTGTATTATGTTTGAAGGGAGTGAAATTTGTTGCGTTCATCTTCAAGGTGGCCCTCAGCACTTATTTCCCAAGAATTGTATATTTTTATTCTAACCATGTAGAGGTAAAAAGAAGGGGTTGCCACCCTAGTCTCACCAAGATGGAATTATGTAGTAATAAAACATCGAATGAATTTGACATATCAATTTTTTTGGGTTATGTTTAATTAGGATGGTCAATTACCTGGGTTGGCCAGTATATTCTTCTAATTATGCTAATGAAAGGGTGACCTTCTAGTATGGGATTGCAAATGAAATACCAAAAGAATTGTTTTATTGTGGATATTTTAATAATGTGTAAACTGAGGAAGATAAAGATGAGATTATATATATATATAATTCCTCCAAGGGAATATGCATCCTGGAATAGCCTCAAGGCTCACCTAGACCTATATGATCTTAACATGTTTTAATAGACATAAATGAACCTATCAATTTTTATAGGTGAGAATCTGTTGAACTATGGTTCACCTAATAAATTTGAGGAAAGGGTAGGAATGAATGTTGAAACAACTTGATAGAGATATGTTTCCCAAGAAAATCTCTTTCTTCTTTGACTATGGTGGTGGAAGACTGGTGGAAGTGCCAAGTAAATTGACATTATCTGACCACAAACCAAGTTCTTTTTCTATATCCTAGGGACATATCAAATGTGTATATAAATAAAATCATTATATGTTGATTGTTTCTAAACTCTAGCACTTGTCATGCTTCCATGTCTTTAAGAGAAATTGGGAACCTATTAGCAAGGAAAAGGGGAAATCAAGGATGGATAACATGATGGGAGGATGTTATCGACCGTGTCATTATCTTCTTGTGGGCTTATGGTTGATAAATTATTGTCATAACCCATAAGTTTCACAAATCTATGTAGGAAGAGTTTAAATAAATGTCACTAAGAATCTAAGTTGTCCCCTATGATGTGGAAACCTAAGCACAAGTGACCAAACTCTGGTATTTTTTGGAAGTGGATGAAATGCAGTGAGCCTACAACACCCAGATTTGAGCCAAGCTACATTGTCTCAAAGCAAGGGATAGGCCTACTAATCCCTTATTCAAATCATTTTCCATGAATGGGGACTTTGAAAGAATCATTAACCTTACGACAATGTCATGAAGGTTGTCTAAGCAAAAGGATATGAAAAAAGAATTTATAGCCCATTATTGAACCATTTGTTACTCACAAGGGATGATAAAGAAATGTAGGATGTCCATGAAATGTGTCTTAATGTTGTACCATAACAACTGTCACTTAAGCATAAATGGATTTGTGTTTAGGAGTTAACTTTGGAGCAGGGTATTTTTTAAGGATTCAAATATTATAACTATGTATAGTATTCTAGGTGATTATTTTGGTTTGAAAAATCATACATATAGATAATATGTAGGGGAATATTCAATGAAAAACATATAATTTACTTTTAAAACTAGTAAATTGTTGGCGAATACTATCAATTTAATCATATTTATGTAAAAAATAGACATTTATTTAACAAAATGGACGAATATTTTTTCCAAAAAACAGCTAATTGGCGAAATTTCGCCCCTAAAAAATACCCTTGTTTGGAGGAGCTGACTATGGACTTAATGGAGATGGTTGATGACAAATCCCCCAACATTGACAAGTTCTCATCTGAGTTTTAAAATGCCACGTGGAATTTCCAGGGTCGAATCTCCATGTCTTTGGAATTCATTATTGTGTGATAAAATTTTTATTCTCACGATGTTCATTGTTTTATTGTTCATGAATTATTGGCTTAAAGCACTACTTAGACACTATGTTTTCTTCAACTGTGCATTTCCTATAGTGTCCTAGGTGATTTTTTTAACCAGAAATGCAGGGATACCCTATGCCCCTAGCTCTCTAGAATCATGAGTCTAAGTCTCTCTGTATAAAAGAGATTTGCAAGGGAAATAAAAGAGTCAGGTTGTTGTTCTAATCACATTTCCAAAAGGAGAAATCGTCTTGGTTTTGATTAGCCAAGAAGGCATGGTTGAATAAATAGCAAAGTAATCAATCCTAGTTGAAAGAAATGATCCCAATCAATCTGCAAAAAGTGAAAAAAATGAGTCTAATGAAACAAATGATTTTCCAGCATGCAGAGGATTTTTTTTTTAGATTGACATAATGATTACATGTATAGAAAAAAAATATTGCAAGGGTATTATCGTTCATAAATTTAAACAACTATTGGTTTCTTATATGTCTTGCACTTCTTTCATTATGCCAAATATCAAGAATTTAAGACATGTATTCTCTGTGCACTTGATGATGATCCACCCCTTGTGATATGAGCTCATCCTCTTATGAGCACAAAGGAGACTAAGATTGAAGGTTGCGTTGCCCAATCTGTACCTGCAATAATTGACATGGAATCTCTTATTTCTCGTTGCATGTATATTTTGCAGTAGAGTGTATTGATTGTCAAGGTACTGAACTTGAACTAGACAAACAAACAACAAACCAAATCTGAATACATTTCCGCAAAAGATCTGTGTTGACTAAACGAACAGGAAATACGCCGACCGTTTATGGATCACCATTGGTTGAAACTTTCTAGTTCTTGGGCAAGTGGTTGTACAAGAGAGGAATTCAAAAATCCAAATACCTTTTTGACTCCCAAACCAAAGTTGGAAGGTTTTGCCTAGTTTGAATTTTTTTTTCCTTTCCAATCCTAACAGGTCGATATAAGTTTTATTAAATACTAGTATGTTCTGACACCCTGTTTTCCCATAAGGCTGTAATCATGTTTAAGACTTCATGCATTGTAATTAATGAAGCTTGTAATTGTGTTTATGTTAATAAAAACACTATAAAATTGACTAAGAGAGAAGACATGCAATATTGGCCATGATATCATGAGTGGGACCGGTGAGGTGGAACTGAGATGTTTTTGTGAAGAAAATAGGAAGATTTCCTAGTAATCCTACCTACACCTGCATAAATTCAATTCCTAATACGTCCAAAGTACCATGTTCACCTTAACCAGAAGGAACTCATTAATGACATTCATATTCGGTAGTTGGAGCATTTATAATTTCCTTCAGACTTGTACTCAGAAGAGTGAAGGGGCGACTGCAACTCTCAACCAGAGGTATGAATAGTTACCCCTTCGATTCGGGAGCTTGACCCTGAAAGTTGGATTATGAAAGAAGCAAGCGAGGATCCCAAGGGGCAAAGAGAATGCTCCTGTGAGGGAAAAGGAATAAGGAGGAAGATGGAAAAACAAAAAAATATGGGCGACACATGCAATGTGCGGAGAGACAAAAGACAAAAGACAATTCACTCTCAAAGATGAGTAGTAGACTCACAAATAGATGGTGATGCGAGTGAAAAAATAAAGTTCATGCACACAACTCTGAGCAGTGGAGAGAAACTGGGAAGTTTTCCTGAGGAAAATAGGAATCTTTCCCAAGATGTGAATGGTCACCCTAGAACAAAGAAGACCCATATCCAGACTAGAGAAAAGAGGGCCACGACTTGGTGTTGGTTGGAAAGAAACTAACATTGGTAAGGGGAGGTCGTCGAGGGATTGTGTAGCAGAGAAGAGACTCCCTTGTGCAGAGGAAGTCTAGTTTTCAAGGCACTTGATAAACTCATGGAGGCCCTAACCTTAGTGGGAAGAGGGGATTTTTGTTGTTTCCAACAGATTGAAGGAAAGTAACCTTCCTGATCCATTCCTTGAATTGCTAAGACAACCTGTGAAAGTCCCCTGGTGGTATCATGGCCTGGCATGGGGGTGGCATGTTGTAGAAAGGAAAAGTGCAGCATATCCTACGGTTGGGTGGAAAGGCATTCACCCTCAGTTAGTTGGATGGTTGAAGATTTCACTAAATAGATAAATATTTCCCTGAATGTTCATTGAATGTTTATTTAAATTATTATAAATTGTATTTTGTCTTGATAATGGTCTGTGTATGATGAATGAATGATCCTAAGTTTACATGGAGTAGCATAATATCCTCTTGGAAGGGTTAATGAATTAACAGTAATAACTTTGCATGGGAGGCTAGTGCAGGCCAATAACCATATGTTTTCCTCTAGTTTTGAAATGGAAAGTTTACAGGATATACCTCTTCATTTGGGGATTTTGGTAGTAGGTTTGTTGCTTGCTGGGGAGATGAGTTGAAATCCTGAGGGAGTAAAGTCAAATCCCAATAGGAATAAGTGAGGATGGGTATTGAACTTAGTTGATTCCGAAATAATCCTTTAGCCCAATTAGAATCCATGTTTAAACTCAGAGAAAACCCCAATCGTTGATTTAGTGAGGAGATCTGATCTTGATTGTTTGTTAAGGATCGTGGATTCTATGTAAGCCTATTGGAGGGATGAACCCTTGGGAAATCTTGGGAATGTGGCCATGGTGAGTTCCCAATGGGGAAGTCCCGATTTATTGATATTCATCAATCTATTGAAATGATAGGTTGATTAGATCAAAATCATAGATCTGTCAAGCGTTGAGCCGAAAATCCTATCAGAAGAATGGAGGTCAGGAAGGTCTAGGAAGAGAAGCTACCAATATTTTCTATGAGAAAAACTCTTATGGTGAAAGTCGAGAGTAGTGCAAGTTGTGGATTTGTCAGAGTTGAAGCTGATGGGATCTGAGTCATTCGATATGGTAACGACCCATCCCGAAGGAAAAACCCTGTCAAAGTGATGATGCTAGTTAAATGCCGGGCAGATGTGAGACTCGATAGAGCTTTGACTATTGGATGTGAAGGTCCGATGACTGTTAGATCCATTGGAGAATCTCTTGTTCAGGAAGTGATGTGATGGCATAGAGTGGAAAAACCTTTGGGTTTCAGTCTCTAGTTCTACACAGGTTGGCTTATGGGAAATGATTAAAAGGATTAGGGTTCCCTTAGTGAAATGCCCCTTGTGTGGTAAAGATGACATTATCAAACACCTCTTTTAGTATTGCAAGTTTGCATATCAGCTTGGGACTAGGCCTATGTGTTCTACAGTTAGGTCATCCCCTCTCCCATATCTTGAAAAAATGCCTTATTAGGTAATCATATTCTCTGGGCCATTGAGTTAATTCCATGTGATAGTTTATTAGGATTGAAATTGTTTATTTGATTTGCAAAAGAAGAAATTAACGTATTTTTTTAAATGTGCATTACAATGGTATGCTTACCTAATATTGCAGGTCCATAATACATGTCGACCTCTATGCGTAGATTCAAGTATAAGTCTACAAGGTGGAGATGAAAATGGCACATTTGGTGTAGCCACTACACTAATAGGGATGTGCATTGTGCACTATGAGTAGGGAGGCCCCTTGCAGTGAAATCTTATATGTGGTGAACCTAGTTTTGATAGATCAATGGATGACCTCACCATCAAGTTGGTTGAGCAATGCGTGAGTATTGAAATTAGCACCACAAGTGGCTTCACCTATGTTCTTGAGATTTATAAGTACCTCTGCTTGTCCATTTCCATTTTAGAGGAAGAAAAGCTTCTTGAATGATCTGTAAATTGTCATGGATATTCCACTAGAATAGTTTATCACAATAGATCTTACAATATTCTAAAATCTCTTATTATGTAATGTTTTACTTTAGATTTAGATTTAATATTACTAGTTTAACACTTAAAATATTGAAATAAACTAAAACTGAAATGAAAGAAGCTAAGAAAATAAGACACCATCCACACAATGAGCACAAGATGTACCTTGGGAAAACCCAATATGGGAAAAACCCAACAAGAAGGTGAGACATATGCCTTGCTCTTTTCTACTTAGTTATGAAATGAAAATACAAAGAAAGTGTACTCACTATGGAGTTGCTATGGACAATATGGCATATATGGGTGTTATAGGATCTTGCGTTTCATCTATTCTACTTTAATATGAAACAATACTCAATACAATAAGAATGAAACACCTTCCTATCCTAACAACCTGGTGTTTAACATGGCCTAATAGGGTTAAGGATTTTTCATGCCTCAACTCCTAATTAGGGTTAGGATTTTGGATCCTCTAGCATTTTCTTGAAAGACCACATGTGGCTAGTTTCACATGTGTGAGTAATGTGAGTTGATGTGGCATCTACTCGGTATCATGTTGGCCAACAAGATAGGTCAACTTGTGGGAGGCATAACTTCTGCCTACAAACTCCGATTGAGGTGATTATTATACCATTGGAAAGCTATTAATGTGTAGAATGATGTTGAGAGCCTAAGAACTTCATTCATAAATATTTGACTAAAAAATGGTCATTTAAGGCCTCAATTAGGCATCCAAAATTCCATGGACACCAAATCATTAAAGTGGTCTACCCTACCCCTAAAATGAACCCTATAAACCAATAACTATAGATTACAAGTTATAAAATGATTCATTTTAGATCATTGAACATGCATAAAGGAAGAATGATGAATAGGAATAGGTATTGGGGGATTTATAACCTCCTATTAAATTAGGGGCCAACCCCAAGGATAAAGATTTTTGCACCTCCAACAACCCGATATTGTATTGTTGCCTAATGTAATTTTTATGTTGATGCGCTAATCATTTTATTATGTTGTTGTTTATGTCGCCTTTAAGACGAGCTTTTATTGTTTTTATCTTATATGAAAAAGTTTTCTACCTTTAAGAATGTTGCTCAGGGTATTAAGTCTTTTTGCATGTTTACTTTAAAACAACTTACTTGGGTACATACATATCTTATTATTATCTTTATTACTAGATATAAGGAGTGGGAAATAACGTCATCATTAAAATGATTAATAAAATAAATACATAAAATAATACGATGATATTTTAGGAAACCGTTTACCTTAAAGGTGGTTGCATTGTGGAATCATAATCTGCTACATCATAAACGATGTTGAGTCGACCAAAACCGATGTTGTGGCAAATGAAATCGGTCCCTGCATATCGTTATTAATGATTACCTGTGCTTTATGTAAAGGTTGTCATTTTTAATTAAAAGGTTGTCTACTTGTACTTTGGGAAGTGCCCATTTGTATTATTAAGTAGTTACTTTAAAAATTCAAAGAAAGTTTTGACTTCAAAAAAAAAAAAAAAATGCAATGCAATAATGTACTCCTTATTAAATTTGAAGCAACTACCAAACTCTTTATGTATACAGCAAAATGATTCCTTCCTCAATACTTTTGTTTTCAATTTTTTTTTTCAAATGAAAAATTACTTAATTATATTATATAATATAATTTGTTTTCAGTAGCTAAGTACAATTAGTGATCTCTGTGACAGATCAGCAGGTTGGTAGGGTCATTCTCCATTAATTGGATATTTCCAATACAGTGGAGAGTGAGAGTACCCTGAACAGAATGATAAATATTATCCGGAGACAGATGATAATCAGATCAAAGTATGAGTCAGAAATATGAGTTCATCGGCGAGAATTTAGAATGGCTGATTGTTGGGGTCTTAGAAAATTTTAATGATGTGTGAGAGACCCTCTTGGCCATCCATCCAATGAGTGTAGATAAGCAGACCTGTTTGTTTTAAGAGAGTTGATTTGGAGAGGATGTTCGCTTGTCTGTTAAACTCCCGAGAGGTGTGGGAGAATATTAGTTGCTTGAAGTGGCATTGGAGAAGTTTAATTCGGTCCATCCAAACAAAGAGCTGAATCGAATGCAGATTGCCACTATAGTTCAACCAGTCAATTATGAATTTTGAATCACCAATCAAATGGAAGTTTTTTAAATTGAGTCTCCTAGCCAAATGTAGTGTGGCCCAGGCACCTAACAATTATACTCTAGTGTTGGTGCCCCGACCACAACTGAATGTCCATTTGTAGATGGAATTTTCAGTCAGTCTGATCAAACCCCAGAACCACACAAAGCACCATTGTGTTGGGCAGCGCCGTCAAACCACCCTTTGATGATGTTGTCAGCAATGTGCGGGTTGATTAAAACTTTTTGTTTCTCTTTAGATGGATGTAGATCCCTCCAAAGCTGATACATGCCAAGTGCTTTGTAAGCAACAGAGTTGCTGGAGAGAGTGAGGTTTTCAAAAATCAGCAAAATTTGGGCCAGCCAGATATGCCAGATAACCATCGGTGGAAGAAGCTTGTGTGCACGCTCGCTTGAAAACCAGTTGACGAAGCAATCAACAATGGAGGTTCCTTGCCAGTTCAATGTAGACAGTGAAACAAACTGATCTTGTTCCATACCTTTCTCGCAAATTCATAGTGAATAAAGATATGTGGTATTGTTTCTTCGTCTTTTTTACAGAGCTGGAAGATGTTTGGCCCATTCCATCCTTTCCTAAACAAGTTATCCCAAGTGGAAATTTTGATTTTATCCACAAGCCAAGTGAATATTTTCAGTTTTAATGGCATTTTCCATTTCCAAATGCCTTTACGCCAGCCAGTGATGTTAGGGGAGTTAGCATAATTTATAAATGTTGAATAAAGATTAGAAACAGCGATGTGGTCGCTACTATCTCCGTCAGTCCAAAGGAGCCGATCCTTGTTGTTGTGAAGGTAGACTCCAGCGCTGATGAGGGACCTGGAGAACTTATTCCATTATGTCAATGAATCGCCAGCAAGTTCGAGGGTGTAGCCCGAAATCCATCCGACAAATGGAGTACCCAGCTGATTGTGGCTAGATGCGTTGTGAATATAGAATAATCCCTTGTTATGAAGTTGTGCAAGAAGGTTTGGGGAGAGAAAGGATGCCAATCCGAGTCCCAGAATGTGATCAGAACCAAGGCTAATGGAGAGGCTAGAACCAGGATGCCAGCTGATCCAGTCTCTTATTAGGTATGTTGATTTATTCAATGACCTCCACGTCTGAGAGACTTTTCTAGGAAGGGTAGGAGTCGAGAAAATCCAGTTCTCAACCGTGGTGGATGGTAAGTATTTATCTTTAATCACCATACTCCAAATACCTGTGGATGTAAGATCTCTCTCGAGAGTAGAGGAAGACAAAGCCAAGTTGAATTTAATGGGGTTTTGAAAGCCCCAACCTCCTTTACTTTTTGGAGTTGCTATGGTTTCCCAATTGCAAAGATGAAGCATACGTTTTTCCTGGCAACCCGACCAAAGAAAGTTGAATCTCAATTTCTTGAGTTTATCCAGGACTGTCGGGGGAATGACAGCCAGTGCCATCCAATACACTGGATGGCCTTCAGAAGGGTGTATCTGCCACCAATCAATAACCACTTGTTGTACCAGTTGTTTATTTTTTTTTTAACCTTAGTTATCAGCCAATCCCAATCTGATACTTTTTCTTGTGCTGCTTTAATGAAGTAGCCAAGGTAATGTAGCCCAAAGGAAAGAGGCTCAAAATTGTATGGGAAGAGGGATTTTAGTGTGTCTAAGACCTGATCTGAGATATTAGCAAAGTGTAAGGTAGTCTTATTCCAGTTTATAAGAAGGCTAAAGGCTGTGCAAAACTGGTTCAAGAGATCATTTATTACAAGCCATTCTTGTAGATTATCCTTTGTCATTATAAGAACATCATCAGCGAATAGAAGATGAATAATCTTTACCAATCTAGAGACTTTGATCCCTGTGATATGACCTTGTGCCTGGCTCTTTTTCAGAAGTAGGCTTAATCCTTCCATGATTATGATGAACAGAAGCGGAGACAGCAGACAGCCCTGGCGCAAGGCTCTTTCAATACGGAAAAAAGAAGATGGTTCGCCATTAATCAGCACAGCAATAGAAGCACTAGTGACACAGCTCATGATCCAGGCTATAATGGGATGGCAAAAGCCCAGTTGGGTTAAGGTAAGTCAGAGAAAGTCCCAGTCAACACAGTTGAAATCTTTCTTTAGATCAAGTTTAAGGATGACGGCACTGGCTTTTTTGTGATGGATGCTATGGAGACATTCTTGGGCAATGCCTATGGCATCTAGAATTTGTCAAACCTTAAGAAGCCTAATTGTTCTCTAGACAAGAGGTGGGAGAGGATAGGTTTAATTCGGTTAGCAATGATCTTAGAGATGAGTTTGTAGCAAGGGTTACAGAGTGTTATCGGCCTAAAATCTCCAAATGAAGTAGGATGGCTGGCTTTCGGGATAAGTGTTAAGAAGGTGGAGTTTAGAGCCCCAAGAATCTTACCATGTCGCTGAGATTCTTCTACAAGTTCTAGTAAGTTTGACCCCACCAGATCGAAGAAGTGTAAATAAAATTCAACTGTCCAACCATCGGGGCCTAGACTTTTATCCTTGGAGAAGGATTTGAGGGGTACAAGAACTTCTTGAATATTGCAAGGTCTGAGAAAGAGTGAGTTCTCCTCTGCTGTAATAGATTGTGAGTAAATTTTGGCTACTTTAACTTGGGAGGAAAATAGGACCTCTGATATGGCTTTGTATAAATTTGTGAAATAATTAGTAGTTGTTGCTTTGATATCTTCTTGAGTGTTGTGGATGTTACCAGATTCATCTGTTATGTCCCAAATATGTTTTTTATTACTGGAGGAGGAGGCAAATGAGTAGAAAAATTTTGCATTAAGGTCTCCAGCCTTTATCCAAGTGGCTCTACTTCTTTGTCTCCAAAGGGAATCTTTTGCCAGAAGGATCTTGTTTCTTTCTGATTCTAGTTGCTGATAAATTTGTAGGTGACTTCGATTTTGATCTATCAATGGAGTGGCACATTGATGCTCAAGTAATTTGTGTTCCATCTCGTGAAGTATTTGTACTGTGGCAACTTTATGATTCAAAACCCATCCTTTGATGCGGAGTTTTAAAAATTTTAATTTCTGGAGGACTCGATATTGTATGTTTTGTTCTTGATGAAGCTTAGGATCTGACCACACTGCTATGACAGTATCTGAGAAGGATGGATCAGAGATCCAGGTCGAATTTAATTTAAACGGATATGAGATCCTCTTGGGGTGAAGGCCAGACTGTGAAAGAATCGGAGTATGGTCCGAAAGATATGAAATATCCACCCAGGTTCTAACACAGAACGATGTATTAGATAGACTTTCCGAGAAATAAAATCTATCAAGGCGTTTTGAAATATGATCCTGGCCCTGTCTACCATTGCGCCAAGTGGGGGTCAGAACTGGCGGTGGAATGTCGACTAGCCCATGAGAATGGAATAGAGTGGTGAAGTAATCGGTGAGTGGATCTTGTAATGTAGATAAACCCCAAGTTTCACCAGAGTTTAGGGTGAAGTTCAGGTCACCAGCCAGTACCAGATTATGAAGATCAAGTAGTCCTTATGATACCACCTATTTCCAGAAGGTTCTCCTATTTTAACAAGGCCCATAAACATTGAGGAGATTGATAGATTGAGTGTTCCATTTGCAAGTGCCAGTAAGTAGTAGACCTGCATAGCTTATAAAGGGTTGTAAATAAAAAATAGATGAATCTCAGGCAGCTGCAAGGCCTTCCGAGGATCCAAGAGCGTTAACATAACAAGTATGCCAATTTGGGCGAAATTTGGAAAGAAAGGTTCTAGCTTTAAGGCCATCAACTAGAGTTTCCTGTAGTAGAATAATGTCGGGCGAAGTTCGAGCAAGAAGGTTTCTGAAGGCAGAGGATTTATGGGGCCCTCCCACCCCTCTAATGTTGAGGGAGAGCAAAATCATTATTTATTTCTTGCTATGGATTTCATGCCTCTAAGCGCCCCATTGTCAAATGAGTTGGTGGAAGTGACGGAGGTAGAAGGTTAGGATAGATTCTCTTTACAACGAGCACTTCTGTTTTTGATCGGAGAGTGTTCGTATCCGATCCCACAGGACCAAGTGTGTGAAGATCCCTGTTCCATTCCAGATTTTCTCAAGTGTACTAGGGACTCTATCTCAGGAGAAGGTAGGATGTGAGAGTGTCCTACGTAAGTAGGGGTAGGGGATGGAGTGACAATTTATTTGTAGAAAGGAAGGAGAGAGTCCAAAACCTCATCAAAGGAGGTGTCTTCCTGTTGTATAAATCTTGGATCTAAGAGGTGGGAGGTCGAGGGTATGTCTGAGATCTCTGCAGCATGGTTTGTAGAAGTCTGTTGGATGGAAGCTAGAGGGACAAGGTTCACAGTCCTCTCTAGGGAGATTAATGGGTGTAAAGAAGGTAAGGGGGGGGGAAGGGGTAGGAGGAGAGACTGTTGGGTTTGTGGGAAAATTCTATTGTGTAAGGGATGTGGGTTCCATGGTATTCAGCTTGGGAGAGGTAACCAGGGAGAGGATGGTAGATGATGGATGGAGGAGAGGGAAGGCAGGGTCTGTGGAGGGCGGGGAAAGTGGATTTGGGAAGTTATTTGGATGGGATGGGGGCCGACTGTTGGAGGGTAGGGTTGAGGTGGTGTTGGGAAGGGGGTCGAAGAGTAGAGAGGTGGTGACTGTAGAGTGGTAGGAGGGGTGTTCAGTGGAGTAATATGTGTATCAAACAACAAAATAGATGTGTTTATCTGATCTATTTCCTAGTTAGTGAGAGAATAGTAAATGGATGGACAAATGCGTTTCAGTTTACCTGTGATGGATTGAAAGCTGGTCGATTCATCTTCAGAAGGAATGTACAGAAATGGAGAATGTGTTGGTTAAGGCGGAGAGTCCATCCTGGAGGAGAGTTCAAGCATAGTTTCCTCAGATTCTTCTTCAGCAAACCAACTTGGATAAGTGTTCTTCAGGTGTCTTGTTTTTCTCTAGTTGGTGCATCTGAAAGGGATGCCTAAGTAATCTAGTCTCTGTCTGTAAATCTTACCACGCCAATCAATATCTAGGAATTCCAATAGTCCTTCATGTATGTCTATTTCCACCATTACTCTAGCAACTTTTTTCACTGAAGCAGTGAGTGAGAGCTGATCCACACAGATGAAGCGTCCAAGATTATTGGCTATAGCTTCAAGAGATTTATGGTTCCATAGATAAAGGGGGAGTCCAGGGAGGAGAACCCAAAGATGTATGAGGCGGAAATAGTCCTGCAAAGGGTCAAAACTGATCCTCCAACGTTTCATCATGAGGATGCCACCATCAATAGTCCAAAGCTACTCCAGGATAGCAGAAGAGTCTTCTGTAGATTTGAAGATGAATGAGATCTAGGCCTGTGTGAGATAGGTGATCTCCAGGGAGTAAAATAAGAGTGGTTTCCAGTTGCAACTAACCCATTCTGAGAGGTCTGTTCGGTAGAGGTTTCTGTAGGAATATCTGCCTTTTAAGGTTATGAGACTATGGTTGACCGATTCCGAGAGGCCGATATCATGTCCTAAGAAAATTTTCCTTTTGGTCTTTTTTGTATTCCAGGGTCTGTGAGGAGTAGTAAGTCTACCGGTCTGAGTAGTTCCAGAATGGGGATGATACTGCTGTGGATCACCAAAACGTCCTTGTGAGGGCTTGCAATTGTTCCCACGGTTGATGTGATTCATGTGAGGCTCATTCAAGGGCTGTCATTGACAGTGAATATCAGTGGAGAGTGAAATAGTGTTCTGGTTATTTAAAGGTGAGAAGAGGGGTTTGTGATGGAGAGATGGGACTTGTGGAAGGTTAAGTGAAACAGTTTGTGGGGGGTGTGTGAATTGCATAATGTTTGTAGGTGAGGTCGGAGTGGGTATGGAGGAAGAATTTGTGTGGGTGAGGCTTGCCAATAGGTCTGTGAAGTCAAAAAGACCCTCTCTGTTCCAGAGGGCTTCGTCAGCTGCACTCATAAGTGCACTGACATCCCTCTCCATAGCTTACTGAAGTCTTGTCGGGTACCTCTCTGTTCTAGAGGGCTTCTTCATTTGCATGTAAATAATGTGACATCGTGTATAATTTATGAATTGGAAAAGCTATAATAGTTAAATGTCATCAGCAGATACATTAAATTGCCATGTCATCATAATATACATGAGGTTTGGATTTTTTATTATTCATAATAATTTAATTTAATTTAAAAAATAGTAAACTTCGAAGCATATAAATCTGTGGTGCTCTAATCATTTGTGGAGTCATCTTTTGGTGAGAAGTGGGATCTAAAAGATTATATAAATGATATCATTCCATAAGCATTTTTTCTTACTTGTGATTAGTCTACACGTGCCTCACTCCCATTCTCATTCTTATTCCTAGAATACTTCCCACCCTTCAAAAGCATATACAAACACCATTGGGCATCATTGATCCTTCTTATTCTTCTAGAAGGATCTATGATGAAATTAACCATTGGGCATCAATGATCCCAAAATGAGGTCGTGTTTTGGTTGTATTAGATAGTACATTGGTAATCCTTTTGGATCCTTAAATGGATCATTATATGTTCACAATTGCATTGAGTTGTTGTGGTTGCTAAGCATCTTGTTCTATTTTTTTTATAAGAGGTATTGGGTAAGAGAACTTGATTTTTTTACTGGTCTTATTGTTATGTAAACAAACTTCTAAGAATGTGCAATTATCATCCTAGCCTGCTTGGCTAAAATAAGTAGCATTGTGTAGAATGATGAAGATTTTGAGATACTGTATGTACATGATAGAATTTGTTCATGCCAGTTCTCAGGTCTAGACTCATACTTTCCATGTTGATTCCAGATGTAGGGTTGTCTAAGAATGACATCACATACTTCCAATGAGAAACATCATTGAGAACTTTGTCATGCAATGGACGAAATGTATACGATAGGTTGCAGTGTTTTTTAACAAACGCTTACTCTCCTTTCTATATGCATCCAAGAGGATAGGTGTAAGGACCCTACTTGAGGTGCCACTAGCAATGGTATGATATATAATGTGTTGAGCAAACATGGCTAAGAGTGTATAATGAGTCTATATGTTTTGGTGGCCTTGGCGACCGAATTCCAGGTGGTAGCCACAAGGAAATTAGGATAGTGCACTAGCACATAAGCTAAGAGAACCAAGGATGTCTAGCCAAGTAGGGTACATGTTCGATGGGGTGATGCATAACAAGATTCGATGGAGGACAACATGATTTCAATGTGATGGATTGTTTATTATATGTGGCAATGAAACAACATTGATGAGTGTACTTAAGGTATGTGAAAACCTAGTGAAGCAGGGGCATGATCTTCCAGGACTATCAAGCGTTGGCCTAGATGGATGAAAACATGGTCTCACTTTGGGTTGTCAGTTGTTCATGTATTGTTGGCTCAAGCGAGGCAATGGTTCATCATTGTTTACAACAATGGTGTATCAACACCTACAATGAAACAAGCACTTTGACATTCCACACATTCGAAGGTGCCTATCTTAGATTCAGTCAAGCCGTGTGAGTTAGGTGAACTCTAGTTGTGGTGATTTTCACACTGTTGGAAAGCTTTTGCTATGTAGAATAATGTCAAGGGGCCAGAGCTATGCTAAAAACTTTTGACCCCTAAAAGTGTCATTTAATGCCTCAAACTAGATCTAGAAGGTTTCCAACCCCAAATCACCAAATTGGGACTTTCCCCTAAAATGGGCCCTGCAAGCTAACACTTCCAATTTTACTTATCTTTAAAAAAAAAAAAAAAACTTGTTTACATAGTTTTTTTTTCAATTTATTTAATTTTTTAATGTAAATTAAAAAAAAAAATTAATAAACATTTTTTCAAGTCGATTTCAGAGTCGATTTTAATTTATTTATTTGTGATGATACCGATTATCAAGGCCACGGTTTTAATTAAGTTGTAATTTTAACTCCAAAAATTAAATTGGTGCTACTAAGCATCACTTTTAAATTCAAGTGTCATTTTTCCACAATGGTATCAATTGTCAAGGCCACAATTTCAAACAAGTCACAATTTTAACCACCCTTCCAAAAAAGGGTGCTACTGGTAGCACCAGTTTTCGAAATGAGGTTCGATTTTGGTGTTTTTGATGCAAAAATATGGATTTTTGAGCTAGAATTCTTGTTTTGAGGTCACGGTTCTCGTTAAGTCAGTAACTATGTTTTACCACAAATAAATAATCATATCCCTTCTTGATGGTTGGTAAACCACCCTCAAAATCCATGGAGATGTTATCACAATGTCTAGTGGGCACATGTAAGGGATGACATAAACCTTGGTTTATGTTACTAGGCTTGCTAGTACAACAAAGTATGCATCATCTAAGAAACCAAGACACATCTTCTTGCATTCTAGGCCAATACATATACCTATATAAGTTGGCAACTATCTTCCCAACACCAAAATGTCTTGCAACCTTGGAGGTGTGAGCCTTTATAATAAACTACAATATTTCACCTTTAGGGACATAAAGTTTTTCTAGCTTGTAGAGAAACCTATTTTGGAGATGATAGTCATCCTTACCAACACCTTCTTCTACATGAATTTGGAAGTGTAGATACTAAAATGCCTCTTTAAAATCCTCATCTTCCATGTATTCCTCTTTGTATGCATCGTGGGTAAAATGCTCCATGTGAATAATAGTTCCCAAATCTATAATATTGGATGTGGATGGACTTGAAAGAACATCTACCAACTTATCAATGTTTCCCTTCTCATATTTGATGACTAGATGAAATTGTTGTAGAAACCCATCCACTTGTAGTGTCTAGTTTGTTGAAGCTTAATGTAGGCCTAAAAATACTATAATGGTTGGTGGGATAATGGTTTCCTTTCCCATAAGATAGTGCTTCCACTTCTTAACAACTTGAACTAGGGCATAAAATTCCTTATCATATGTCTAGTAGTCCAGGACTCAACCATGAAACATTCTAGAATGATAGCATACCAACTTAGCCCACTGCACCAAGACTACTCCCATAACATATCCACTTGCATCTATCTCCACTTCAAAAGGATTCTATAAGTTAGGAAATGCAAGAACTGGTGCTTGACTGATCTTCCATTTCAACTCATCAAGAGCTTTATGCTAATTCTTTCCCCATTGGAAACTCCTATCATTTTTTTTTTATGGCATGAAGTGGTACAACTACAACTAAAAAGGATGATATGAACATATGTAGGTACTTCGCTACCCCAATGAACCTCCTAACTTCAATGACATTAGTAGGAACTGGCCACTTGAAGATGGACTTCATCTTCGCAAGATCTATCTTGAGCTCCCCTCCACCAATCCCATACCCCAAATACACCAATGACTACATAGCAAACCCACATTTCTTAAGGTTAGCCATCAACTAATGCTTTTTTAGAGTCTGTAACACCTGCATGAGATGTGAGATATTCTCTTCCTAGATTGAACTATAAATCAATATATCATCTAAGTACACTATCACAAATGAATCTAGAAAAGGGACACGATACATCATTCACCAAACACATAAATGTAGTTGGTACATTACATAAACCAAAAGGCATTACCAATCATTCATATAGACCTTTCCTAGCCTTGAGAGAAGTCGTCCAAGTGTCCTCTTATTTAAGTCATACTTGGTGATATCCTGGTTTGAGATCCAACTTGATGAAGTACTTGGCATGTCGCAACTGATATAACAAATCATTGATCCTAAGCAAAAGGTATTGACTCTTGAGGGTGATCTTGTTCAAATATTTGTAGTTGATACACGTTCACCAACTCGCATCCTTATTGGGTACTATGATGATTGGTGACCCACAAAGTGAGGTTCTTGGTTTAATTACTCCCTGCTCCAACAACTACTACAATTGTTTCTTCACTTCATCTACTTCTAGGATAGATTGTCTATATAGCGAAATATTTGACAATGGGGAGTCGAGAAGCAACTATATATCATGCTCCACTTGCCTCTTATGTTGTAACCCTTTCGGCTCCTGAAACACTTCTCTATATGCTTGCAACATCTCTTCCAACTGATGTTTCTTCTCTTTAGTACATCCCTCCATAAATGATTTTACTTTTATCAATTCTCTTTAGTACACCCCACAAAGAGAACCCAGAACCCGACTGTCTCTTTTTTTGTTTACCAAAAAAAACCTCCAAGATTATACACGAGACATGGGTGGAAACAAATTAAATTTGTCATAAAATATAAACAACAAGGAGAAATAATAACCATTATCCATCCTGGGTGCAACATTAACCGAATAACTTCAACATGAAGGAGCATTAAACAAACCAACTTGCAACATTTAGAACAGCAACCAAATTCATTTGCACAGACAAAATACACATCCAACCACCATATCTTTCAGAAAGCAAGCACTCTGCATATGAATTCTAAGAGCCAACATAGAGATTCTATCCATAGTGATGCTAGAATGATGAGTGGAAGGGAGATATTTACCATACATGTGAAGAAAGCGCCAAAAATAACCAAGGACCACCACTATTATCCAATGGTCAAGAGAAATGGAGGCAAACTAACCAGAGAAACCAAAATGTGCGACAAGGTGAGGGTGGTGAGCTCAAGGTGGGTAAGATCGATGTGCAGTAAATGCAGGTCGCTTCTCCACCCTTTCATTAATTTCCATCAACCACAGTTAGGGTGGAATGCATCCAAAATCCCATTAAGCGCATTAATCAACCATAAAGAAACATCATGTCACTTCCATTTTGTCAAATTGAAACAAAAACCCTCTTATCCATAGTTTTATACCAGCGCCATATAATATGTCTCATATTTATAACAAGTTCCAATTTGCAAGGATTGAATTGACCTTAAGCAATTGCATAAGCCATAGCTATTGTTCACATAACATAACTAATACCATGAACACAATATACCATGAATGCAATATATAATAACCAATGTGACTATGAGTTGAAGTCCAAATTGTAAACCATATGTCAAAGAAGATGTATAGCAGTTATAACTAAAGTGCTTGTCACTTTCTTTCGTCTTTTAAATTGTCATCCTTTATCATCATTGATTGCATATGAAAATTTATTCGAATTCCTTGTGTTTTTCTCAAACTGTAAAATGATTCGTAAAGTTGTCAGGAGCGCAATCCAGAGAAACTTGTGAGGGATTGAGTGATAACTAGTTTGGGAAGTTGAGTGTAGCTCTAGAAGCCGTCCTTGTGGATTCATAGCCCTGACTCAGGGATGACATGTTGTTGAGACTTGAAACAACAATGTCTAAGGTTGGGTGGAGTGTCCTTGGTCTGCAGCCAGTTGGTAATTGGTTTTATTTAAGATAAGTGCTCTCTGTCGTGGTTTCCTTTGCTTGTGTATTTATTCTCGATGTGTATCAATTATTTTCTCTTAGATATGTATTTATAATGTGTCTTCTTGTTGGTTATTGTTGTGCATGGCCTGTTTAAGAATTATTTTAAAGACTAGCATGAATCTTGATAATTGCATGTGATTTTAATGTGTTTCTTTTTTACTTAATTGTTATCATAATTTGAGCTCAGTTCTTGAAGTGAGACTTTGTAGTAGCGCAACCCATCCTGTTGGTGGTTGGGTACATTACAATAATAATATGCATCCTCAGGTTTCCCTTGCCAAGGCTTTTCCATATAAAAAATAAAGGTTGAATAATCTCGTATTTAATAAGCATTAAAACCCACTTAAATAAAGATTTAGGGGATGACTCTAAAGTCATAAATCTCGTTTTGTACCAAGGTGCCAGGTTTGAACTTGATCGCTCGTTTATCCCAATGATTTGCCTCCTCATTCAAGTCTCCTTTTATATGGAAAAATGAGATTTGGACAAAGGAGTTCATTTCTTGTTTGATTCTGGAGATGAAATTTTTTAGTTTTGAACCTTTGGGGTAGGATTTATGAGTAATTGCTTTGATGACAATCATTGAATCCTAAAGACTATGAAAGTTCTAATATCTATCTCTTTAGCAATAGAGAGACTGCACCATAGAGCATATGCTTCAACCAAATTATTTGAGACGTTTCCTAGACCCTAGACATAAAGAATTATCAGAGTTCCTCCAAGATGGTGAAGACTCCCCCGCTCATGCCACCCCTTTTTAGAATAATTTAATAAGTAGATAAAAAAAAAATTTCTCTCCAAATTTAATAAATATTTAAAATATTTAAGAGTCCTTGTTCTTACCACCCCTTTTTAAAATAATTTAATAAGTAGATAAATTTTATTTTTTTTCTCTTCAAATTTAATAAATATTAAATATAATTTTATTTGATTAATAAAAAATTTTATTTTACCAAGCTTAATTTTTTTTTAATAAATAATTCTTCGGATACTATTAAACACTTCATCAACTTTACCAATTTTAAAGATGATATCCTATAAATAATTCCTTAGAAAGTATTGAACAGTTCCCCAATTTTAAAGATGATATCTAATACTAAAAAAACAACGTAGATTCGGTACATCTAATCATGTGAAACTCAAAACAAATACTTTAATATCCGTTAAATTATCAACATCATAATTAAAAATGGCATAAACCCTCATTTAAATAAATAAAAAAATGAGATGGTTACACATTAAAACACTAAACTAGTATTTTTTTAAAAACCAAACTTTGAAGTATATAAATATGTGGTGCTCTAATAATTTGTCGAGGCATCATTTGATGATAAGTCACATCATTCCATAAACCTTTTTTCTTACTTGAGATTAGTCTACACATACCCCACTCCTTTTCGTATTCTTAGAATATTGCAAAGGCTTCAAAAGCATAGAATTTTCACACAATGTGCATGTGATGCTACAACTCTACATTTTGAAAATTAAACATTCACTCACACTTGATTAGGACCCTACACATTAATAAGCACTATGAGAAAATCAAATGGGCACAAGAGCAGAGGGGAACAAGAAACATTAATAGAGACTATGATAAGCTTGAGAATATAAGTGCAAAGTTACAAAGAAGACAATGAGAAGATGATGAGAGAACAAAATCAAATAAATGCTCAAATTATGCAAATCCTAAATCAGTTGCATAGGTAGGAAAATAATGGATCAGACTCAAGACAGGAGGAGGAAGGTCGACATCATGAAAGAGAAGATAATTACATAAGATCTAGTCATTCAAGAAGTTCTAGCAGAATTCATATACATCACTCACCTCCTTATTCAACAAGGGAATTGTATGCATCTAAAGACTCCATAAGCAATCCAGAAGTGTCTCTTGTTAGGCACCAAAGAAGAAGGCATGAATTGGATAGTTTACAAGGAGAGATGAGGAAGCTTAAGCCACCATCCTTTGATGGGGAAAGAGAAACAGAAGATGATGTGGAAGCATGGTTGCTAGGAATCAAGAAGTATTTTTAGTTGCATAACTACTCATAACCTATAAGCCATAATTGCCACATACCATTTGCATGGAAAAGTTGTTATGTGGTGGGATCAGTTGAAGAAAGTTGAACACATTAATAAGAGAAGAATCACTTGGAACGAGTGCAAGAGATATTTTCAGAAGGAGTATCTTTTAGAGCACTTCTATGACAAGAAAATGCAACAGTTCTTTGAACTCAAGTTGGGAACCATGACCATGGAAGAATATGAAAATAAGTTCTTGGGATTGCAAAAGTATGTAGGGTTTATAAACAATGAGAAGGTGAAGATGCATAGGTTCTTGAGTGGACTGACATCATTTTATAAAGAGAATATTCAATGTGATGAGCCTAGAACTTTGATAGAGATCATCAAGAAGGATAGGTACCTTTATGAACAAGGAAAGGGCAGAGAATCCTTACGGAAATGTTGGAATTATAAGAAGAAAGAGAAATATAATCAAAGAAGGAAGGGATTCAAACCTCCTTTCAACAAAATTAGTCGTAATAAAAATCAACAAAATCAATATTCTAAGGATGAGTCCAAGAGAGAAGATTCCTTGGGAAAAAGGGGAAGACTGCCAATCAAATGTTGGGGATGAAAATACAATCACATGTACAAAGATTGTCCTCATAGAGAAGACAAAATGAACACCGTGCACAACATCCAAGAGGCTACAACAGTAGAAGATATGGGGAAAAGTATTCCAAGAATATATGCATCCTTATAAGACCGACAAGAAAAATACCAATCCAATATGATCGAAGTGGAAGGTAAGATCATTAATCAATCTATTTATATTTTAATTGATTCAGGACCAATCCATTGTTACATTGATCCTAAAATAGTGGAAAAACTACATTTTGTGAAAATTAAGCTTTAGAAATCAAGTTTGGTTTAGCTAGCCACTAGAACCAAAAGAAGGATTAATGAGACTATTAAAGGTTGTCCAATAAATATGAATGGAATGAGTACTAATGTTGATATGAATATCACCCCATTAGGATCTTATGATATCCTAATTGGAATGGATTGGTTGGACCAACACCATCTTGTCCTAGATTGTCATAACAAGACATTTACATGTCTTGATGAAAAAGGAAAACAGAGCATTGTGAAAGGAATTCCAAGACCCATTTCTATAAGGGATATTTCATCCTTACAGTTGAAGAGATGTTTTGGGAAAGGATGTCAATTGTATGCAACTCATGCAGAGGAGATATAAAAGACCAAAGGATCAAGCCTTGAATATCACTCAGTATTGCAATAATTTGAAGATGTATTCCAATAAATAATAGGATTGCCACCCAAGAGGGAGTTATATTTTTCTATCAATTTAGTACCAGGAGCTACCCCAATATCAAAAGATCCTTACAGAATGAGTACACCAGAATTAAAAGAATTACAAATGCAACTAGAAAAATTGTTGAAAAAAGGGTACATACGCCCAAGTGTTTCACCTTGGGGATCACCAATACTCTTTGTCAAAAAGAAGCATGGAACATTGAGATTGTGTATTGACTTTAGAAAACTAAATAAAGCCACTATGAAGAACAAATATCCTCTATCCAAAATTGATGACCTCATTGAACAACTAAGAGGGGAAAATATATTTTCAAAGATAGACTTGAGATCAAGATACCATCAGGTAAGAATCAAGGAAGAAGACATTAATAAGAAAACCTTTAGAACCAGATATGGACATTATGAATTTGTAGTGGTGTCATTTGGACTGACCAATGCACCAATTGTCTATATGTGCTTAATGAATGGCATATTCAGAAATTATCGAGATAAGTTTGTCATTGTGTTCTTGGATGACATACTCATTTATTCTAAGTTGGAGGAAGAGCATGAACATCACTTGAGTTTGGTGTTGCAAGTGCTAAGGGAACATCAGTTGTATGCCAAACTTAGTAATTGTTTTTTTTACCAAGAGAAAATCCATTATTTGGGACACATTATCTCAGAAGAATGTATAGCAGTAGATCTAGAGAAGATTGAAGTCATTAAGGGATGGCCAACACCAAGAAATGTTTTAGAAGTCATATATTTTATGGGATTAGCCATATACTATAGGACATTTATAAAAGGATTCTTTAAAATTGTTAATCCCATCACTTCTTTACAAAAGAAGGGAATTAAATTTGAATAGACAACAAAGTGTGAAGATAATTTTAATTTGTTGAAAGAATTACTTACTAGTGCACCTATTTTAAATATTGTTGACCCAAATGAGAATTTTGTGGTATGTATAGATGCATGCAAGGAAGGACTTGGTGGAATCCTCACTCAAAATGGATATGTCATTGGTTGTGAGTCTAGAAATCTTAAAGAGCATGAGTGGAATTATTCCACACATAATTTGGAGCTTGCAGCCATAGTTTATGCATTGAATATCTGAAGGAATTATCGCATGGGAAAGGGATTCGAATTAAGAACATACCATAGTGGTCTGAAATATAATTTTGAACAACCAACTTTGAATGTTAGGAAGACTAGATGGCTAGAATTTTGAAGTGAGTATGACTTTCACATCAAGCATATCAAAAGAAAAAAGAAAAAAAAAGTTGTTGACACACTCAATAGAAGGATACATACCATCCATGATACAACCATTAGTATGCATCAATCAGATTTGAAGAGTAGTACAGATCAACATTACCTATAAGTAAAAGAAAGTTTACAAGAGGGAAATGTACAACAAAAAATTAAAGAGTGTGAGATTAAGGAAGATGGATTACTTATGCATACGAATAGAATTTATGTTCTTAGTTCTATATAACTTACGAATTTGGTGTTAAAAGAAATGCATAATGTTCCATATGTCGAACATCACAGTTACTAGAAAACAATTGCAACAATAAGAAGCCAATTATTTTGGCCAGGAATGAAGAAGGTTATTGTTGATTACATTGTCAGATGCATGGAATGTCAAAGAGTGAAAGTTGAGCCTAGACACCCATCGATTTTGCTACAATCAATTTCAATTCCATAGAATAAATGGGAAGTGAGAACCATTGATTTTATAACTAAGTTGCCCATGGAAACAAGGAAACATGATTCAATAATGGTAGTGGTTGATAAATTGACAAAGAATGCTCATTTTGTTCCTGTAAAAATGACTCATACAATAGCGAATACTGTATAAATTTACATGAGGGAAAGTGCTAGGTTGCATGGGATACCTAAGGCAATTGTCTGAAATAGATATACTAAGTTTACTTAAAATTTTTGGAGGGGATTATTTAAAGGATTTGGTACAAATTTTAACTTTAGCACAACATACCATCCATAGTCAAAAGGGTAGACAGAGCGAGTCAACCACGTGATTGAAGACATGTTGATAATGTATGTGATGGATAAGCCATCTAAGTGGGAAGATTACTTGCATTTGGTTGAGTTTTCCTATAATAATTGGTATCAAGCTTCATTGAAGATGAATCCATTTGAAGCTTTGTATGGTAGGAAATGCAATACTCTAGTGAGTTGAGACAACCCAATAGACAAAGTAGTACTTGGGCCATAATTGCTCAAGGATATGGAAGACCAAATGGTTAAAATTAAAAAGAATTAATTTGAAGGCAACACAAGATAGACATAAAATTTATGCAGATAAGAACAAGACAAATACATAATTTAAAGTGGGAGAACATGTACTTTTGAAAGTGAATCTCAAGAAGAACGTGTTCAAGTTGGACAGTTGTACAAAGCTAGTAGCCAAATTATGTGGTCCATTTGAGATATTGGACAGAATAAGGTCAGTTCCATACATGTTTGCATTGCCTGCTTCCATGAATGTGCATAATGTATTTCATATCTCTTTGTTGAAAAATTATGTACATGATCTTGACCATGTTATTGATTGGAATTTAATTCAGGTGGAGCCATAAGGAGACTTTCAGGTCTAGTTAGTGTACATATTGGACATAAAATTCAAAGTTTTTCGTAATCGATTCATAGAGCTGGTAAAAGTTCAGTGAAACTGCTACGGTCCTGAAGATGCTACTTGGGAGCATGAAGATGCCATGCGGGCAGAATACCCACGACTTTTTGAATAATTTTGAATTTTTTATTTCTATTTTCTATATGCACTGAGTACATTGCCAAAATAAGGGAGAGGGGGATGTAATACATCGATTTTGAGTCCCCATATTGATAATGTATTTTTTTTATTTGATGAAAGGTTGGAGTGCCCAGGAAATGTAATACTTTGATCATTATTAATAATAAAATACAACGTTTACTACAAGACAGACAAGGACAAGATTTATAGGCGGCTATGATCCCACAAGAGAGGGGGATAAATGGGCTACAACTTTATATTACATTTTATTTACCCATCTTGGAATTTTAGAGAGAAAGAAGTAGTTTCATGAGCTTCTTGGAGAAAATGTCATGTGGTTCTTTATTGCATGTAATTATATAAACACCTCTTGTGGGTTGTTTGTGGTTATTCCTTGTTATTCACTTGTTCACTCTTCATTCATTTGTTGCTCATTCATTATGCCTCATTTGTTCTTGTTCTTGGTTGGGACATGGGGATGAATTGTTGAAAAAAACGTTATTATTTTGTTGGTTGTAGTAATTTATGGTGTAGTCCAACCATGAAATGGTGCATGTATGCCTGAGATGCATTGGCATGTGCTAAACCTTGCTCACAGTTCGAAATCTTGTAAGTCCTAGCATGGAGATTCTTCACTAGATGCACTGGAGCCTTGGAAAGAAGTGGACAACTCGATGGACTATGTGGCAGTGAAGGGGGTTCATTGTCTTTGGGTGGTGCAGGCTGGAGAGAAGAGAGTTGGTGTGATTTGGATTTCTATGTGTTGAGAAACTTGTGAGGGATTGAGTGATAACTAGTTTGGGAAGTTGAATGTCACTCTAGAACCCATCCTTGTAGATTCATAGTTGTTGGGATAGGGGTAGACCCAGGGTTCAACTCTAACACCGCACCAACAAGCCCTAAATACTGGCCCTTTCGGCAACACCTACGAAGAAGATGTAGTCTCAACCAAAGTAGTAATGGGGGGTTGCAGGACACAGGTGTCTACAACCAAAGGAAATACAAGTGGAATCAAGGAAACCACACACGAAGATCAGATTATTCTTTCCAAGCATAAACCTACTTCGCACAATTATATATTATATCTAACATACTAATGCACCATCAGAGTAACATAAGTAAAGAACACAACATCAATCACTCACAACACAAGATATATGTGGTTCACCCTCTCCCTAGGTCTATGTCCACATAACTGTGCTTTATAATATATTAGGTGAAATATTATAGTTCTATCTATGCTCTTAGCTTGCAGATCTTCTCTCCTTCTCTCTTTTCTCTATCTCCCTTCCCTATGCACCCAACTGCAGGGTTGATCTTCGCACCTAGCTAAAGATCTTACAATACCGACTACTCTCTTAGCACAATACTTCTCTCTCTACATTAACAACAATGGACTCGGAACGAACCCATCCCAGGTCCTCTTAACCTTTATTTATACATTACAATAGCTCACTGACAGCCTTAGGCTGAAACCTAGGTGTCAAAACCCTAGGTACCAAAACCCTAGGTGTCTAAAACCCTAGGTCAACTTGACCCATGTTTTCAGAGCTTCGCCAGCCTGTCCTTCCTTCCTTCCCGCGAGGTTCTCCAAAGCATCTATCGGTGGATTTTTCCTCTTGCTGAGTTTTCCATGATCCACCTTCCTTGCTGATCTGTCTTCCTCGATCTCCTCGTCCAACGACTTTCTCTCTTGAACTTCGCTCCATCTTTTCTGCTTCTTTAACCACTTCGACCTGATATTAGTCAACCTTCCTTCTGCACAGTTTGCATTTCACCTTTTCTTCTGTAATATTTTCTTTCTTCCATAACCAAGGGCCAATAGGCCCCCAACACTCACCTGTGACTCATCCCGAGGCACTATGATCTGAATCTTCTGTTGTACCTCAACTTCAGACTGCGCAGCCTGTGCTTCATGCTCTGTTCCTCCACCCAGTGTGTAGACTGTCTTTCTTGTGTCTGGTACCCAGTCTCAACTGCACCTAGTACCTAGACCCTTATCCTTTTGTTTTTACCGAGATCTACGAGGAAGCTGGTTGTCATAGTACAATTTCAACCGGCTCCCATACACCAATCCTTCCTTCCACTCCCCATTCAAAGTCTTCAGTTGCACAACTCCTCCTTCTGTAACATAGGCAACCTCATATGGCCGTAGCCAATATGTTCTGAACTTACCTGGATGCTTCATGAACTTGCTATCATATACCAATACCAGATCTTCTTCCTTAAATTCTTTCTTCTTAATATGTATGTCATGGTAGGCCTTTTCTTGTTCCTTCTTAACTTGCTGATGAAATCCTGCAATAAATCTATCTTCTTCTAGTTCGACCAACTGTGCGAGCCTTTCTTGAACAACACCAGTGTCATCCATATCTGTAAAGGTTGCAATTCTTAAGCTAGGAACTAAATATTCCATGGGTACAAGTGCTTCTAGGCCATAAACCAACTTAAAGGGAGTTTGTACTGTCAACTTCTTACAAGTGGTTCTATAGGCCCGTAACATTGTTGGTACTCTCAAATCCAATTCATTTATGTTTACACTTTAAATATTCGTCAACGTTGTCTCCAAGATCTTGTTGAAGGCTTCAACCATACCATTCGCCTGCAGGTGGTATGGGGTGCTCTTCTGATGGTGAACTTCAAATTCCTGAGTCAAGGCTTCAATAGTCTTATTAATAAAATGTGTACCTTGATCACTCATGAGGATCTTTGGGCATCCAAACCTGGTTATGATATCATCAAATATGAAGCACGCAGTTGTAGTTGCACTACAGTCCTTAACTTTTCTTGCTTCTACCCATCTGGTCAAATACTTTGTCGCAGTGATGATGTATCTGGCTCATGTGCGCTTCCCTGGTGGGTTTATAGGTCCCACGAAGTCAATGGCCCATTTCTCAAATGCTTGTAAGGTTAGTTTGGGTGCTAACGACATTTCATCTCTTCTGGAATGTTTCCCAACTCTTTGGCATACATAATAGGCTTTGTAGTATTCTTTAGCATCTCTGTGTAAAGTGGGCCACCAGAGGCTAGCTCTAAGAACCTTCTGCATTGTTTCTTTTCCTGCGTAGTGTCCTCCTACGATGCCTTCATGAGCTTCTGCTAAAATCAGTGGTTGTTCTGCCTCCATAACACACCTTCTCATGATCTCATCAGGTCCCATCTTATATAGTTGTCCAGCTATAAGTGAAAAATATGCAACGCGCACTACCAGTTGTTTCTTCTAAATGACTGTGTATTCGCGAGGTGTTATTCCTGTTGATAGGAACTGAACTATCTCAACGAAGTGATCATCAACCTTTCTAATGGACAATAACTATGCATCTGACATTTTATCCTCCAAACTAGTAGGTTCCTCTCCATGTTCCAACCTAGACAAGTGGTCAGGTCCCTTGTTCATCCTTCCCGACTTTACCACAATTTCAAAATCATATTCCTGAAATAAAAAAAGATATCCTCCCCCCCAACACTAGTTTGTTGACTAGGTATTTCAACACGGAGTGATCAATGAACATCTTAAAGTGTCCTTCTAACAAGTAGTGATGAAACTTCTGCAACGCATACACCATGGCTAACCCTTCTCTCTCGGTGGTGGTGTAATTGATTTCAGTTGTAGATAGTTTCCTGCTAGCAAAGGATAATGGGTGGTCAATGTCTCATGCTCCTGGTTGTGCTAACATTGCTCCTAATGCAATAGAGGATGCATCGACATGCACATGAAATTCCTTGCTCCAATTTGGAAAAACCAGAATAGGCGCAGTAACCATTTTCTGTTTCAGTGTGTCGAAGCTCCGTTGGCATTCATCTGTCCAGCGAAACTGACAATCTTTCTTCAAAAGCCTCTCCATAGGTGTTGTGATTTTTTCATAGCCCTTAATGAACTTCTTGTAGTATCCGGTATGTCCTAGCGCAATGCACATCCGTCTGACTGAAGTAGGAGGGGGTAGATAAAAAATAATGGCAATCTTGGATGGATCTACCAGTAACCCCTGCGTACACACAATATGGCCTAACAACACTCCAAAAGGTGAAAAGAAAATGCATTTCTTCAGGTTCATGGAAATCTGACACTGCTTGCACTTATCCAACATTAGTCTTAAGCATTCAATATGGTTTTTTAATAAACTAAAAACATTCCAATCATCAAAATAGGCTTCCAAAAATTTATGTAAAAACTCCTTGAATGCTTCGACCACCACCCTAGAAAAGATGGCTGGTGCATTATTCAATCGAAAAGGCATCACTGTGTATTGGTAGGATCCCCATTCTGTTGCAAACGTGGTCTTATGGCGATCTTCCTTGGCAATCCTGATCTAATGGTATCCTGAAAATCCATCGATGAAGGAGTAGACTTCCTGTCCTCCCACGTTATCTAACACTTCATCAGTAAACGATGTAGGGAATGGATCATGTAGACATGCATCATTCAGCTTCCTAAGATCTATAGAGATTTTGATCTCTCCTGTTTTCTTATCCTGAACCACCATAGGGCTAATCCACTATGATTCTTCAACAGGTTCTATAATTCTTGGTTCCAACATTCTGTCTAATTCAATCTTCACTTTCTCCTTATATTTAGGGTTCAATTTGTAGGGTCTTTGATTAACTGGCCTTGCATCTGGTTTCAAAGGGATCTTCATCTCTCCCATGGGCCCTTTAATGCCCTTCATATCAGTGAATTTGGTTGGAAACAAGTCCTGATATTTGTGCAGTAACTCTGTGATCTTATCAATAGTGGCATCATCCTAGTAATCTCCAACATTAGCAAGCTTAGGTGCTTTCTCTTCTCCAATATTAAATTTCTTGATTTTGATTGGCTATCCAATAAAAGGTAGTTCGACTCTTGGTCCTTCTATGTCTCTCTATCCTTTTGTTTCTGCAATGTTCACATTCCTAGGATCATCGTCTTCATCGGCATTGATATTGTAACATCCTTGCAATTTATGAAGAGGTGCAGTCCATTCATCCTCTTCTTTCTCCACAGGGAGGCTAGGTGCTTCCTCAAATACTTTTTGTATTACAACCTGTAAAGCTTGATCTACTAGAGGGTGTTGACATTCAAATAAAAATGTAGCTACAAAATTCTGAGTCATACCTTGCCAATTTGCAGTGGTGAGGCATAGTTCCTCTTGAAGGTACCAGTTGATAGGTGTTGTGTCTAGAGTATTGATGAATTTATGAACCCACTACTCTTGAGGAATGTTGCTCTAGGCATCCTCACAACCTTGCACATGGTCTTTCGAATAACTTTGACATGTGTACCTAACTTTACATCCTTCGAATTGTTCTAAAAATCGCGTTGTCATCAAAGTGCGACATTATATCCAATTCACGATGTTCCTTTTATATGTTCCCCACCATCTTGTTGGGGTAGATTTCAAAGCCTCGTCCAGTGCCAATAGTCTCTATTGTACTGGTACAGTTTCTTCAAATTCCAGTAAGAAAATTTCTAAGTGATTCAAACCATCAAATGTGGGTAAATTACTTACTGTTGTGTTGATCCAACGAACTTCTCTGGTCAGTCTAGCACATCTCCGTGTAGATACTTCATACATTTTATTCTACTAGTTCTCCAGTTCTTCTTCTGAGTTTGATGAACATGCGTTGTCACTTCACTAGCTTAAATTCCCATCTGTTGTAGGATTAATGTAATCTTGCTTTCTTGCTGTCAGTTTGTATATATTCTCCAACTCATATGCGTGGTCTTTTTCTCTGATGGGCTCTATGTATCTGCGACCTTCATCAGGATCCAAAGGTGAAATGACCCTAAGGCCATCACCTTCAAACATCATTCTTCTTTTCTTCAAGTCAACAATAGTAGAATTGTTGAAATCCCAATCAATTCCTAACAACGCGGGATAAGGAAAACTGTCATCGACTATCTCAATCACCTCAAAGTCCACAAATGTTCTAACCCATCGATGTCCACACAGACATGTTCCGATCTTCTGAAGGGGCTCAAAGCCTGTTGATTGGCCATCCTAATCCTAGTGGGGGAATATATCAACTTAGGTTTTCCCATCAGTTCCCAGGTCTGCTTCGTCATGACATTGACCTCTGACCCTATGTCGAGGACCACATAATCTATATCATAATCTCTGATCTGAGCATTCAGGTGTAGCTCCTTATTAGTCCTTCTCTTTTTGGATACTTGATGTACTGCTCTACTCAGTAAGGGATCTACCTTTCCTAGCTCATACTGTCTGATAAGGTTTTGTAGCTCTTGTACAACGCTCTCATCCTTTATCAAATTAATGCAAGTGCATAATAATTGCATGAGCTTACTTACCTCTTTTCCTTCTCTGGGCGAAGCAAACTGATCAAATGCCAGAGGCATTTCACATTCTCTTACTTCTGGTCGAGCCTTTGATGAAGAAGCCTGATCTCTCCCGAATTCTTTTCTTGCTTCCTCAAATGTCTGTTTCTCTTTCTTTGGATCAAACTCTTGTGTCTTCTCTGTAGCTTTTATGACTCCTAATTGTTCTGTAGTCTTCCTTGGAGTCACCCTGTCTTCTCCTATAGAAGTGCCTCCTCTAGTGATAACAACGACTCTGGGATCTTCTCTACAAGGTTCTGCTGTGATTAGTTGTACTTTTTGGTTTCCTCCTCATCATTCCTGAAGTTTGGATAATAGTGTAGGGAAATCTTCTATTACATGTTCAAATGACTTGCAGTAACTGCAAGTGGTACAAGGGTTTTGACAGTCCTTTTCCAAATGACCTAGCTATGCGCAGTTATAACAAATGATCTGGCCTTGACCTTGACCCATACCTCCTCCTCGTCCTCTTCCTCTGAATCCACCATGAGGGTTGAAGTTTCCTCTTCCAGGGGAATTATACTACGTAGTGTTCCCTTATTGTTGTACTTTGCCTTGAATTTTGTATATATCCCTTGATCTTTCATGCAAGAGGTCGTAAGCTCTACAGTCCTTCTCATCATGACCCACAGATTTACAGAATGTGCAGTAGAGGTTCGTAGGTGTCTGAACATACTTTTGCATGTAATAACATTCTCCAGGGCGATGTCTATTTCTACATACCTCGTACCAAGGTAGAGTAACTTGCTTCAAAAGGTTTAGAGCTCCAGAAGCCAAGTATTCATGAAACAGGGGACAATGCTCCTTATCGTGACCTTCTGATTTGCATTTGATACACTAGATGTATTCTCTCTTATCTTTTCCCTTATCTTTTTTCATATCTTCGATCTGCAGTGATAAGCTAGTTAGCTGACTCAGGATTCGACTCATACCTGAGCTAGATTCTGCCACAAGGGTCGATTCTAGTTTCATGGTGATCTCCAATGCCTCATCCTGCAAAGCAATCTTCTATTGCATCAGAGGGACTCTGATGTGTGGTAGGAGGGAGACAATGAACCATTCCTTGTTCTGCTCGTCTGGGATCTGAAAACTCAAATGACCTGTCAGGTTCTTAAACCTCTGATCAAACTCCCAAATAGGTTCAACTACTTTCTTCTTGATTTCTTTCAACTCAGTGATGCACTGCAATTATGACTTGGGTTTCTTGAATTCAACAATCAACACAGTCTTAATCTCATTCAGCGGTTTCAGCTAGACAACTCCTTGGATGAACTTCATGTACCAACTCAGTGTGCGGTCTCTCAAGGTAGTACTAAACTAAGCTCGTTTAACATCTTCGTCGATGACATTCTTAATACTCCATACATCTTCACATAGAAACCAGTGTTGGTCAGGATCTTTAGATCCATCTCCTCTAAAGGTGAGTAACCTCATCTCATCTGCCATAGATCTTCCTAGGTTTATTGACTGAGTGTGCACTGAACCACTTGTACCAGTGCTCTGAGTGCTCTGATAACTTAGGTTACTCTCGTTACTTAATGTTGTTAAAACAATAGAAGGCGTAATAATACTTACTTCAACAGTCTGCGCAGTCCCTAAAGTTTCAGACTCTTCTCGACGAGGTTCTTCAGTCTTCCCTTCTTTTTCCCTAACAGACTTTGAATGTTCCTCGCTCAGGAACTCTTCTTCTTCTCCACTGTAGAACCCTTCTTCTTGTGCTGGTGGTTCGTTACTCTGCTCGAACAAGTTCACCAGAGGAACTTCTCTGAAGGTTCTCCCACTACGCGTGTGTCCAACCTCTGTGTCATTGTCATTGTCTGAATTTTTGAACATTAGCTTTTTCAATCTGACCCACTACTATATCTTCAAGATGTTCTTCTCATGCAATAGCATCTTGATCTTCAGCTTCAGAAAATGAAAAAAAATTCCTCTCGACCCCTTAAAGAAATATCTCTTTGCTTGTTTATATGACTCTACTCTGTCAATAACAAACTCGGTGATATACCCTCCAATGGTACTATCAAACCAGTGATCTACTACTCTCGACACGGTGTTATCAACTCTCTTGACCTTCTTGATCAGCACCAACGTCCAAACCACAGGCGGTCTAGATCCGATCTCAAACTGGGTATTTGCTAATCTGGCCAGCCACTCGTATAGTTCCTTATGAATCCCTCCAAAGAAAATCTCATGTATATCAGTAAAGATATACCTTCCCAACCAGTCTTCTGTGATAATATTAGGTTTCTTATTCTGAGACTCTGCGAAGTCCTTCTCTTGTTCTTTTATTCACTTCTGAATCTTTGTCTTCGATGGAAACCACCTTGACATTCCCTCAAGAAGATCTCGATCTCGACAATGAAACCATTTGTTGGGACAAGGGCAGACCCAGGGTTCAGCTCTAACAGCGCACCAACAAGCCCTAACTACTGGCCCTTTTGGCAACACTTGCGAAGTAGATGCAGTCTCACTCGAAGTAGCAATAGGGGGTTGCAGGACACATGTGTCTACAACCAGAGGAAATGCAAGTGGAATCAAGGCAACCACACACGGAGATCAGATTATTCTTTCCAAGCATAAACCTACTTCACACAGTTGTATATCAGATCTAACATACTAACGCATCATCAGAGTAACATAAGTAAGGAACACAACATCAATCACTCACAACAAAAGACATACGTGGTTCACCCTCTCCCTAGGGCTATGTCCACAGAACTGTGATTTATAATATATTAGGTGAAAGCTTACAGTTCTATCTGTGCTCTTAGCTTGCAGATCTTCTCTCCTTCTCTCTTTTCTCTATCTCCCTTCCCTATGCACCCAGCTACGGGGTTGATCTTCGCACCCAGCTTAAGATCTTACAATACTGACTGCTCTCTCAGCACAATACTTCTCTCTCCACATTAACAACAACGGACTCAGAACAAACCCATACCAGGTCCTCTTGACCTTTATTTATACATTACAATAGCTCACTGACAGCCTTAGGCCGAAACCTAGGTGTCAAAATCCTAGGTACCAAAACCCTAGGTGTCTAAAACCCTAGGTCAACTTGACCCACGTTTTCAGGGCTTCACCAGCCTGTCTTTCCTTCCTTCCCACGAGGTTCTCCAAAGCATCTACCGATGGATTTTTCCGCTTGCTGAGTTGTCCACGATCCACCTTCCTTGTTGATCTGTCTTCCTTGATCTCCTCATCCAATGACTTGCTCTCTCGGACTTCGCTCCATCTTTTCTGCTTCTTTAACCACTTCAACCTGATCTTAGTCAACCTTCCTTCTTCCCTAATATCTACTTTCTTCCATAGCCAAGGGCCAACAATAGACCTGACTTGGGGGTGACATGTTGTTGAGACTTGGAACAACAATGTCTAAGGTTAGGTGGAGTGTCCTTGGTCTACAACTAGTTGGTGATTGGTTTTATTTAAGATAAGTGCTCTATGTCATGGTTTCCTTTGCTTGTGTATTTATTCTCGATGTGTATCAATTATTTTCTCTTAGATATGGATTTATAATGTATCTTCTTGTTGGTTATTGTTGTGCATGGCCTGTTTAAGCATTATTTTAAAGACTAGAGTGATGGCATGTATTTCACTTGAACCTTTGGGGTAGGATTTACCGGTGATTGCTTTGATGACAATCATTGAATCCTAAAGACTATGAAAGTTATAATACCTAGCTCTTTAGCAATAGAGAAACCACACCATAAAGCATATGCTTCAACCAAATTATTTGAGACGTTTTCTAGACCTTAGACATAAATAATTATTGGAGTTCCTCCAAGATGGTGAAGACTCCCCCGCTTCTACCACCCTTTTTAGAATAATTTAATAAGTAGATAAAAAAAATTTATCTCCAAATTTAATAAATATTTAAGAGTCATCGGTCATGCCACCACTTTCTAGAATAATTTAATAAGTAGATAAATTTATTTATTTTTCTCTCCAAATTTAATAAATATTAAATATAATTTTATTTGATTAATAAAATTTTTAATTTAAAAAACTTAACTTTTTTTAATAAATAATTTTTCAGATACTATTAAACACTTCATCAACTTTACCCATTTTAAAGATGATATCTTATAAATTATTCTTTAGAAAACTTTTGAGCGGTTCCCCAATTTTAAAGATGATATCTAATACTAAACAAACAACGTAGACTCGGTACATCTAATCATGTGAAACTCAAACCAAAGACCTGAATATCCGTTAAATTATCAACATCATAATTAAAAATGGCATAAACCCTCGTTTAAATAAATTTACACATTAAAAACGCTAAACTAGTATTTTTTTTTTTAAACCCAAACTTTGAAGTATATAAATATTTGGTGCACTAATCATTTGTCGAGGCATCATTTGCTGATAAGTCATATCATTCCATAAACATTTTTTCTTACTTGTGATTAGTCTACACGTACCCCACTCCTTTTCGTATTCTTAGATTATTGCAAAGGCTTCAAAAGCATAGAATTTTCACACAAAGTGCATGTGATGCTACAAATCACATTTTGAAAATTAAACGTTCACTCACACTTGATTAACAAAATCTGTGAGCCATGAGAAGTTTCATTTTTACCTCGGGAAATGTGTCACATTTTTTCCTCGTTTTTCATGTTGCCTTGATTTTTTATGTCCAATGTTGGGAGGTTTTTCAACACATGGTTTTTTGTTGATGTTTTTCTATTTCCGGTTAAGGAATTAGGGTTGTTGACTAATCCAGGTCATTGGGTTAGGGTTTTGGATGTCTCTAGCTCCTATATGTATATTGTATTGTAAACAATGTATTACTATGAATGAATATAGAATATGTTGGTTTTCCCAGTTTGGGTTTTCAAGGAAAAAATCTCTATGTAATGTTTGTATTTGCCATTGTATATTTTTTGTTCTTTTACTGAAAATATGTTTTCAATGGATATTGTACAAGGTTAAAATATACACAGAACACAGTAAGATTTCGAGAATTCATCTAAGCATGGGTGCAAAGTGAGTGTGGAAGAACGTGAAGGTGTAGTTTGGAGGTCGCAGAAGTTGAAAATAAGAAATGATATGCCTTAGAGATGTGATGAAACCATCAAGCTAACAGATCGACAAATGAGGTTAATTAGAGAACTGATTCGACAGTGATTGCAAGATGAAGGTCAAGTTATGTTAAAATGGGATCAATGGTCGATATTAATCTGAGGTCTAGATCGGACGGTTGCTATGTGTCAAAAAGGTGTTACGTATTGAGGTGGCCACTAAGCATATTGGCGGTCATGATCTAATCCAAATAAAATAGAGTCACGGTCAAGATTAAACCTGAAGGAATGATCATATGGTCGATGGGTGTTGAAGTTATGTTGCATGTGCTAATGAATATTCCTTTGTTGTCTTTACCATCAAAAATTTGCTGCTCAAGACTCATAATTGAGCAAGAGAATAGTCATTGAAACGCTAGTTCATAGAATAATAACTTGGAATTATTATAATTGGGATAACTATGATATAATTCTTCATGAATTAAGTAGAAAAAGGACTTGTAGTATTAATTGACAAATTTCTATGATATGCAAAATTCTAACAAAAATGGTTGCTTGTAGATTTTGCATAATTAAGGGATATAAACATATCAGTTAAAAATAAGAATACAAATTTGGGACATGGAGGAAGGAGAGGGAGCCTTCATTCATGATAAAGAAGCCAAAGTTCAAAATATCTGTGTTGGTGATGTAGAGACAAAATCAAATGGCGCAAAAGCATAAGGGAACAAGAAACATTAATAGAGACTGTGAGAAGCTTGAGAATACAAGTGCAAAATTACAAAGAAAACAATGTGAATATGGCGAGAGAACAAAATCAAATAAATGCTCAAGTTATGAAAATCCTAAATCAGTTGCATAGGCAGGCAAATAATGGATCAAACTAAAGACAGGAGGAGAAAGGCCGACATCATGAAAGAAGAGATAATCACATAAGAGCTAGTCATTCAAGAAGTTCTAGAATAATTCATATACATCACTCACCTTCTTATTCAACAAGGGAATTTTATGCATCTAAAGACTCCATAAGCAATCCAAAAGTGTCTCTTGTTAGGCACCAAAGAAGAAGGTATGAATTGGACATTTTGTAAGGAGAGATGAGAAATCTTAAGCCACCATCCTTAGATGGTGAAAGAGAAAGGGAAGATGATGCAGAAGCATGGTTGCTAGGAATCAATAAGTATTTTCAATTGCACAACTACTCATCTAACCCAGAGGCCATAATTGCCACATACCATTTGCATGGTAAAGTTGTTATGTGGTGGGATCAGTTGAAGCAAGTTGAACACATTAATGAGAGAAGGATCACTTGGAAGCAATTCAAGTGATATTTTCAGAAGGAGTATCATTCAAAGAACTTCTATGATAAGAAAATGCAAGAGTTATTTGAACTGAAGTTGGGAAGCATGACCATGGGAGAATATGAAAATAAGTTCTTGGGATTGCAAAAGTATGTAGGGTTTATAAATTATGAGAAGGTGGAGATGCAAAGGTTCTTGAGTGGACTTCCATCATTTTATAAAAAAAAGATTCAATATGATGAGCTTATAACTTTGATAGAGGCCATCAAGAAGGCTAAGTACATGTATGAACAAGGAAAGGGTAGAGAATCCTTATAGAAATATTGGAAGGATAAGAAGAAAGATAAATATGATCATATAAGGAAGGGATTCTAACCTCCTTTAAACAGAAGCAGTTGTAATAAAAATCAACAAAATCAATCTGCTAAGGATGAGTCCAAGAGACAAGATTCCTTGGGAAAAAGGGGAATACCACCAATCAAATGTTGGGGATGAAAAGAAGATCACATTTACAAGGATTTTCCTCACAGAGAAGAAAAAATGAAGATCGTGCACAACATCCAAGAGGCTACAAAAGTATAAGATATAGGGAAAAGTATTCCAAGAATATATGCATCCTTAGAAGATTGACAAACAAAATACCAATCCAATATGATCGAAGTGGAAGGTAAGATCATTAATCAGTCTGTTGTTATTTTAATTGATTCAAGAGAAATCCATTGTTACATTGATCCTAAAATAGTGGACAAACTACATTTGGTGGAAAATAAGCTTGAGAAATCAAGTTTGGTTTAGCTAGCCACTGGAACCAAAAGAAGGATCAATGCAACTGTTAAAGGTTGTCCAATAAATATGAATGGAATGAGTACTAATGCTGATATGAATATCACCCCATTAGGATCTTATGATATCCTAATTAGATTGGATTGGTTGGACCAACATCATGTTGTCCTAGATTGTCATAACAAGACATTTACGTGTCTTGATGAAGAAGGAAAGCAAAGCATTGTGAAAGGAATTCCAAGACCCGTTTCTATAAGGGAGATTTCATCCATACAGTTGAAAAGATGTTTCAGGAAAGGATGTCAATTGTATGCAGCTCATGCAGAGGATATAGAAAATACCAAAGGATCAAGCCTTGAAGATCACTTAGTATTGCAAGAATTTGAAGCTGTATTCCAAGAAATACTAGGATTTCCACCCAAGAGGGAGTTCGATTTTTCTATCGATTTAGTACCAGGAGCTACCCCGGTATCAAAAAATCCTTACGTAATGAGTACACTAGAATTAAAAGAATTACAAATGCATTGGAAGAATTGTTGAAGAAAGGGTACATATGCCCAAGTGTTTCACCTTGGGGAGAACCAATACTCTTTGTCAAAAAGAAGGATGGAACATTCAGACTGCGTATTGACTTTAGAAAACTAAATAAAGCCCACTCTGAAGAAAAAATACCCTCTACCTAGAATTGATGACCTCTTTGATCAACTAAGAGGGGAAAATATATTTTCAAAGATAGACTTGAGATCAAGATACCATCAGGTAAGAATCAAGGAAGAAGACATCAGTAAGACAACCTTTAAAACTAGGTATGGAAATTATGAATTTATAGTGGTGTCATTTGGACTAACCAATGCACCAATTGTCTTTATGTGCTTAATGAATGGCATATTCATAAATTACGAGACAAGTTTGTCATTGTGTTGTTGGATGACATACTCATTTATTCTAAGTCGGAGGAAGATCATCAACATCACTTGAGTTTGGTGTTGCAAGTGCTAAGGGAACATCAATTGTATGCCAAACTTAGTAAGTATTTTTTTTACCAAGAGAAAATCCATTATTTGGGACACATTATCTCAAAAGAAGGTATAGAAGTAGATCTAGAGAAGATTTAAGTCAGTAAGGGATGGCCAACACCAAGAAATGTTTCAGAAGTTAGATCTTTTATGGGATTAGTCGGATACTATAGGAGATTTATAAAAGGATTCTCTAAAATTGATAATCCCATCACTTATTTACAAAAGAAGGGAATTAAATTTTAATAGACAACAAAGTGTGAAGATAATTTTAATTTGTTGAAAGAATTACTTACTAGTGCACCTATTTTAAATATTGTTGACCCAAATGAGAATTTTGTGGTATGTATAGATGCATGCAAGGAAGAACTTGGTGGAATCCTCACTCAAAATGGATATGTCATTAACTATGAGTCCAGAAAGCTTAAAGAGCATGAGCGGAATTATGCCACACATGATTTGGAGCTTGCCACCATAGTTCATGCATTAAATATCTGGAGGCACTATCTTATGGGAAAGAGATTCGAATTAAGAACAGATCATAGTGGTCTGAAATATCTTTTTGAACCACCAACTCTAAATGTCAGGCATACAAGATGGCTAGAATTTTTAAGTGAGTATGACTTTGACATCAAGCATATCAAAAGAAAAGAAAAGAAAGTTGTTGACACACTCAACAGAAGGATACATACCATGCATGATACAACCATTAGTATACATCAGTTAGATTTGAAGAGTAGTATAGATCAACATTACCTAAAAGTAAAAGAAAGTTTACAACAAAAAATTAAAGAGTGTGAGATTAAGGAAGATGGATTACTTATGCATAAGAATAGAATTTATGTTCTTAGTTCCGTAGAACTTACGAATTTGGTGTTGAAATAAATGCATAATGTTCCATATGTTGGACATTGTAGTTACTAGAAAACAATTGCAACGGTAAGAAGCCAATTCTTTTGGCCAGGAATGAAGAAGGTTGTTGTTGATTACATTGACAGATGCATGGAATGTCAGAGAGTGAAAGTTCAGCATAAACACCTAGTGGGTTTGCAACATCCAATGCCAATTCCATAGAAGAAATGGGAAGTGAGAACCATCGATTTTATAACTAAGTTTCCCCTGGAAACAAGGAAATATTATTCAATAATGGTAGTGGTTGATAAACTGGCAAAGACGACTCATTTTGTTCCTGTAAAAATGACTCATACAATAGTGAATATTGCAGAAATTTACATGAGGGAAATTGATAGGTTGCATGGGATACCTAAGGCAATTGTCTCAGATAGAGATACTAAGTTTACTTCAAATTTTTGGAGGGGATTATTTAAAGGATTTGGTACAAATTTGAAGTTTAACACAACATACCATTCACAATCAGATGGTTAGACAGAAAGAGTCAACCAAGTGATTGAAGAAATGTTGATAATGTATGTGATGGATAAGCCATCTAAGTGGGAAGATTACTTGCATTTGTTTGAGTTTGCCTATAATCATGGGTATCAAGCTTCATTAAAGATGAGTCCATTTGAAGCTTTGTATGATAGGAAATGCAATACTCCAGTGAGTTGAGACAACCCAACAGACAAAGTAGTACTTGGGCCATAATTGCTCAAGGATATGGAAGACCAAATGGTTAAAATTAAACAAAATTAATTTGAAGGCAACACAAGATAGACAGAAGGGTTATGCTGATAAGAACAAGACAACTAGAGAATTTAAAGTGGGAGAGCATGTACTTTTGAAAGTGAAGCCCAAGAAGAGCTCGTTGAACTTGGACAATTGTACAAATCTAGTAGCCAAATTCTGTGGTCCATTTGAGATATTGGACAGAATAGGGTTAGTTGCATACATGCTTGCATTTCCTGCTTCCATGAATGTGCATAATGTATTTCATATCTCTTTGTTGAAAAATTATGTACATGATCTTGACCATGTTATTGATTGGAATTTGATTCGAGTGGAGCCATAAGGAGACTTTTAGGTCTAGCCATTGCACATATTGGAAAGAAAAGTCAAAGTGCTTCGTAATCGAGTCATAGAGTTGGTAAAATTTCAGTGAACCTGCTACGGTCCTGAAGATGCTACTTAAGAGTACGAAGATGCCACGTGGGAAGAATACCCATGAATTTTTGAAGAATTTTGAAATTTTTATTTCTATTTTATATATGCACTGAGTACAGTGCCAAAATAAGGGAAAGGGGGATGTAATACCTCGGTTTTGAGTCCCCATATTGATAATGTATTTTGTTTATTTGATGAAAGGTCAGAGTGCCAAGGAAATGTAATACTTTGATCATTATTAATAATAAAATACAATGTTCACTACAAGACAAACAAGGACAAGAGTTATAGGTGGCTATGATTCCACGAGAGAGGGGGATAAAGGGGCTAAGACTTTATATTATATTTTATTTACCCATCTTGGAATTTTAGAGAGAAAGAAGTAGTTACATGAGCTTCTTGGAGAAAATGTCCTGTGGTTCTTTATTGCATGTAATTATATAAACACCTCTTGTGGGTTGTTTGGAGGTTATTCCTCATTGTTCACTGTTCATTCATTTGTTTCTCATTCATTATTCCTCATTCGTTCTTGTTCTTGGTTGGGACATGGGGATGAATTGTTGAAAAAGAAGTCATTATTTTGTTGGTTGTAGTAATTTCTGGTGTAGTCCAACCATGAAATGGTGCTTGTATGCCTAAGATGCATTGGCATGTGCTAAAACTTGCTCACCGTTGGAAATCCTGTGAGTCCCAGCATGTAGATTCTTGACCAGATGCAATGGATCCCTGGAAAGAAGTGGAAAACCCGAGGGACTACATGGCAGTGAAGGGGGTTTATTGTCTTCAGGTGGTGCAGGCTGGAGAGAAGAGAGTTGGTGTGCTTTGGATTGCTATGCATTGAGAAACTTGTGAGGGCTTGAGTGATAACTAGTTTGGGAAGTTGAGTGTCACTCTGGAACCCGTCCTTGTGGATTCATATCCCTGACTCAGGGGTGACATGTTGTTGAGACATGGAACAACAATGTCTAAGGTTGGGTGGAGTGTCCTTGGTCTGCAGCTAGTTGGTGATTGGTTTTATTTAAGATAAGTGCTCTCTGTCATGGTTTCCTTTGTTTATGTATTTATTCTCGATGTGTATCATTTATTTTCTCTTAGATATGTATTTATAATGTGTCTACTTCCTGGTTATTTTTTTGCATGGCTTGTTTAAACATTCTTTTAAAGACTAGCATGAATCTTGATAATTGCATGTGTTTTTATTGTGTTTCTTTCTTGCTTCTTTATTAGTTAATTGTTACCATAATTCGAGCTCAGTTCTTGAAGTGAGACTTTGCAATAGCGCAACCCAGCCTATTGGTGGTTGGGTACATTACAATAATGATATGCATCCTCGGGGTTCCCTTGCTAAGGATTTGCTAGCTCACAAATAAAGGTTGAATCATCTCAGATTTAATAAGCATTAAAACCCACTTAAATAAAGATTTAGGGGATGACCCTAAAGTCATAAATCTCGTTTTGTACCAAGGTTCCTGTGTTAAACTCGATCACTTGTTTAGCCCAATGATCTGCCTCCTCATTCAAGTCTCCTTTTATATGGAAAAAGGAGATTTGGACAAAGGAGATCATTTCTTGTTTGATTCTGGAGATGACATTTTTTAGTTTTGAACCTTTGGGGTAGGATTTACCAATGATTCTTTGATGACAATCATTGAATCCTAAAGACTGTGAAAGTTCTAATACCTAGCTCTTTAGCAATAGAGACACTGCACCATAGAGCATGTGCTTCAACCAAATTATTTGAGACGTTTCCTAGACCCCATACATAAAGAATTATTGGAGTTCCTCCAAGATGGTGAAGACTCCTCCACTCCTGCGACCTCTTTTTAGAATAATTTAATAAGTAGATAAAAATAAAAATAAAATCTCCAAATTTAATAAATATTTAAGAGTCCTCGCTCCTGCCACCCCTTTTTAGAATAATTTAATAAGTAGATAAATTTTATTTTTTTTCTCTCCAAATTTAATAAATATTAAAAAAATTTTTTTATCAAATTTTTATTTTACAAACTTAATTTTTTTTAATAAATAATTCTTCGGATACTATTAAACACTTCATCAACTTTACATATTTTAAAGATAATATTTTATAAATAATTCTTTAGAAAACTATTCCCCAATTTTAAAGATGATATCTAATACTAAACAAACGACGTGGACTGGGTACATCTAATCTTGTGAAACTCAAACCAAAGACCTGAATATCCGTTAAATTATCAACATCATAATTAAAAATGGCATAAACCCTCATTTAAAAAAATGAGACTGTTACACATTAAAACGCTAAACTAGTATTTTTTTTAAAAGCCAAACTTTGAAGTATATAAATATTTGGTGCTCTAATCATTTGTCGAGGCATCATTTGCTGATAAGTCACATCATTCCATAAACCTTTTTTCTTACTTATGATTAGTCTACACCTACCCCACTCCTTTTCGTATTCATAGAATATTGCAAACGCTTTGATAGAATTTTCACACAAAGGATAGAATTTTCACACAAAGTGCATGTGATGCTACAACTCACATTTTGAAAATTAAACGTTCACTCACACTTGATTAGGACCCTACACATGTAGGCCAAACACTTTATCAAACTTACACATTTGGGCCAAAATATTTGAATGGTCATTAACATGGAATGATTGATGGATGAGGGATTCCATTGCTTTACTAAAACGAGGGGTTTGACTTGCCATTGAGATGTTGGATTTATTGTTGGTTTTGTGTAATTGTAATTTCAATCTAGTAGTAAATTTCTTATGGTGTAGTTTAAATGTTTTATTTTTTTTTGTGTTTTTTTAGGTATAGTGTTTGATTAATTTTATTCGAAATTTAGATGGAAATTGTTGGAATTGTAGATTTGAATGATTGAGTTTGTATAATCTGAGTGTCCAAGGGGTTTTTCAGGATGTTGGATTCATTTATGCATTCAAAAATGTAATTTAAACAACAAAAATGGTGATTCACCAAGATTTATTTCGATGGATTCTAGTGAAAAAGTTCAAAAGATAGAACGTTTAGACAACGCCAATGCCCTATGCTTCTCCTTTCCTTACTTAGAGATGTGTTGGGTTCTTCTAAGTTGTTTGAAGAGTTATTAATATGACGTAGTGGATGTTAATTTTTCATTTTTACTTTGTTCAATATTCTATAATTTATGTAAAAACGCCACAAACCATCTTTCCTAGGTATTAATATTATAGGGTTACTACAAAGAGAAAAACTCAGTGCAATTTTCCTAATATAAATTAACTCTTGTATTTATCAGTGAATTTCACCTTTCTTTTAGAAGGATCTAAAATGCAAACGACCATTGAGCATCGGTGATCCTAGAATGAGGTCATTTTTATGTCGTACTAGATAGTGCATTGCTACTCCTTTCAAATCCTCAAATGGATTACTATATGTTTCACGGTTATTGGTGGGTATTTGTCACAAGGGTGGGAGAAAAAAAACTTCAACTCGATGGTTGTGAATCAAGCCACAGACAAATGGTTAAAGTGCCTATAGGTAAAACCCTAAATATATTCACACACATTAAACCCTAGTTCATACAAGAAGTACAAGCCAATTGCATAAGAGAAATCATACATAATATGAACAAAGGAAGTAAATAATGTGAAATTTCCATTAACATATTGAAAAGGTAAAGTAACAACACCCAGTGGATGAGCTTATTGAAGGCAAAGTGGCTCCAAAGCTCCTCCTTGGGATGGGTCCTTTTCTTCTTTGGTATGCTTCCAACTCCAATTATGTTTGATAAATAAGGTAAAGAGGCTAGAATATGGAATCAAGAGAAAGAGGTCCTCGAGATCCTAGTGACATTTTGGCAACACAACCTTACCTAGATGGATTTATATCGATGAGTGACCTCAAGTGCTCTATTTAAAATTGTGTAGTGGATAACCCCCTAACTTGGTCTTCCTTATAGTGATTAAAGATGACTAGATCAAAGTTTAAAATAGCAATTAGGGTTTGACATGGCCCACGCATAAGTAACATCCCATCACAATAGTTTGGGTGCATTGATGGGGGACTGAAAATAGTAGAAAATATTGATTTTTAGGGGCAACATAGTTTTTGGGGGTGTATCTACATTGTCCACATCCACATAATGGGCCAATGTCTATGCTGGCCAATTTTGGTAAACTTTAGGGATTGACTTGGATGATTATTACAAGTTTGAGGTCATATTATGGTGGAATGGAGCTAAAGTTGAGGGTCATGTATGTCAAAGTGATGTATTCAAGTATAAATTCTTGAAATGGTGCAAGTAAAATTTTAAGGTGAAAATAGATTGCCCCTTGATGTGCGAGGTTAAGAGAAAATTTTATGACTAAAATACATCATAGTTTCATTACCCAAGCAAAGGGAGGATCAATGAGACAGTGGAATGTCCAAAAAAGGAGGACAACCTGCGGTAGGGTGAAGGAGAACCACTTGTATACAAAAAACCAACGAGGCAAGGTGTGTACAATATCTTGATAGGGATAAGGTGGGATACCCATGCTTGTCGAGATATCTCCATATAATGATAGAATGAGGGACAATAACATAGAATGGGTAAGGTTGATGAGACAAAATGGTGTCACAAAATAATATAATATGGGATCATGGTGAGGAGGTTCCAGATCATAATATAATGATATCAACAACCCTATGTACAAGCCTAAAAACAAGAGGCAATGACAAACATAGAAGCATGATGAAGACTGCAACAAATATAAATACATAGGAATCGATGCCTCCTTTGGGGGGGGAGAAACAAGTAGAGGAAGCCTACTAAATAAGAAGGAACCCGAGATCTAAAGTGAGTTGTAAGAAGTTAATCTCAACTTGGTGTCTCAAGGAACTACTAGATAGAGCCCATTAAATCCAAGGAATTGCAACTGAAGATGAATCATTGAAAAATATGTATGAATCTCAATAGTGCAAGAATGAGTTGGAGTCGAGCATGTGAGATACTACCAAGTTTGAGAGCATTGAGGACTCTCTCATTTTGTTTTGAGGTAACCCAACAGTGAGGAAAATGGAACTAAGGTACACAATGTAGTAAGCATAACCCCCAGAATCAAAATGTTAGTGTTGATAGGGGAAAGTCCATAGGCACCTCAATATAAGAGGAACCCCCAAGGACCCACATCCAAATTATAGTACCTGGAGCTATATCTATGGAAGCAAATGTTGTGGCTGAAACATGTGGGGAGATACCTGAAGGGAAATTCCCTCTTAACAACTCAAACATGTTCGGGAATATAGTACAATCAACTAGATCATTGAACCATCAAGTGTATGAATCTCAACAGTGTGATAGAGTTGAAGTTGAGCATGTGAAAAATATTCAAGTCAAGGAGCAATGAGAATTCTTCATAGTTGCTTCAAGGTAACCCACTAATGAGGAAAATGGGCCCAATGTACACCATCCTCTAAACTAGGCCCCTGTAATACATGTGTTGAAGTCAATATGGGAAGGCGCACTAGAATCAAGGGACAAGGGAATCGTTGAAAACCAACATGAGCTAAAACGCATAGGATAATTGACAGGGATTGACACCAAGATATGATGGGAAGGAAAAGAGACACAGGCTCATGAATTTCCTTGTTCAAATGATAAAGGTAAGGTTGACTTGGAAACAATTAAAATCATTCCATGATGAATGGTCAATTACTAGGAAATAGGCTATTCAATGACAAATCAATGAAAAGGGGACAATTGGAAGATAGAGCTTGACAAATTTGGATGGAAACGACTCATGGAGGTAAGGGTGAATTATAGTAGGACTCAAGATGAACAAAATAGAATCCATTGGAGACAACGGTGACTCATCATAGATTCTTTGAATAAAGGCAAGAAAGGGATGTTGCTAACAAACTAATATGTGCTAGGAAGCACACGACCCTCTTGGTATTTCCAAAGGTGTGCCAGGGGGTGTGTAAAATATCACCATAAGAGGACAAGGGTCCCACATCAAAGAATATAATCATTGTGTCAAGAGACATAATATCCAAATGGAATATCGAGGGGGAAACTAGGTGGAAAAAGAGCAAGAGTGCAAGGAGATAAATGCCCCAGTGAGAAACCACATGAATGTAATGTTGGAGGTGAAAATTGCAAATGGAAGTTAGCAGGGGTTGGGGCATGGGTGATAATTTCCTTAGGGGTTGGTGAATGGAAGTAAAAAAATGAAGAATTGTCATAGTATGGATGAGGCATAGGACTTATGATATGTGATAAACCACCAAATGATAATATACTAGCGAACAATGTTGGAGTATAGAGAGTAAGGTTGTCAACATGATGTGTAAAGATATATGAGACTTAACTCTAAGATGTAGACTATATGGATTCCCCATCCCAAGGAAGCTGCAATGGAATGGATAACAAAATGCAACAAGGGTTACTAGGCTAGGGAACCCATGTGGAGAGGATTCTCCAAATTATTAATTTCCTCTTATTCTTAATTTCTTCATTGCATTACAATTTCTCTTTTTAAATTTAGTTGTGATAATATTTTTAATGGTATCAATATTTTGAAGAGACACTTCATCATTTATCCTCAAATGATTTAAGAAAAAAATATGCATATTTAGTCCACCCTCTCTTACTTGAGTGACTTTTATTTGTATTTGAAGTGATGCTAGGAATCCTCTCAATCTTCATGTTAATTAATTTATGTTTGTAAGACAAGTACCTAACATAGCCTTACTCTTAATGGGTGGAATCCTAGCCTCCAAGAGAAGAATTGGATAGGGCATATTATTTTTAATTTCAGGATTATCAATTCTAAAGATTTTGGACTTGCTTGATTTTTCTCTACGTTTTCCTAGAAATACTACAACCCCAAACTTCATAACCATATAAAATCATCATAGTAACAACCTTGAACCCAGAAAGAACCTTTAGATCTTCCCATCTCTTCCATAGGTTATTTTATAGGCACTATTTCAAAAGCTTTCCTAAAGTCAATAAAGCAAGAAAAGAGACTTGTTTTATTATATCAACTCTCATTTGCAATAATCCTAAGAGTAATTATGTGAGTTAAGGTCAAGTGATAGCTTTAGAAACCAACTTGGTCTTTTGCCCTTTTCCTATGACTTTCTAACCAAAAACTATTCTTCTACTCCAAATAATTATGTACAACTTGGATAGCAGAGGGCTAATCACAATGGTCCTATAATTTGAGTTATATTTATCACCACTTTTAAAAATACAAACAATAGGGTTTTAAGTCCAAAATTATGCAAACCTTATTAAATTTTTAAGTTAAAAGACTATAAATGTGAAGAATGAGAACAAAACCTTTAATTTTTTGAAGATTTATGCATGATAACCTTCAATGTTTTTAACTTTCCCTTTTTCAAAAATATTTTATCTCAAAATAAATTTTCTCAAGTGTGAAATTTCTTGTGTTATAAAAAGAATTTGATTGTTATTCAAAACATTAAGAAATCCATAGAGATTTTTGAGTTAGAAATTCTAATTATTTATCGCAATCATATTATTTTCTTTAATTTTTTAAATTAAGATTTCTCTTAAATTTTTAATTTAAACTCAATTTTAAAATGGCGTTAGAGTTTATCGTAATACTTATTTACAAATTGTCACTTTATTAAATAGTGCTTTGTTCCCATCATTTGGAATATATATTTCCTTGTTCACATCTTTTGGGAAAGAGGTTTATTTTAATCACAAGTGTTTTTCACCATTAAAACTTTTATCCATAAACTTCTTATGGAAGTCAATATTTATTTTTAAGCATTGTGTGGCTAATATATGTTACTAATTTATGGCTCGGAAAACAAAGGAGTTTTTGTCAATTGTGGGTACTAGGTAGTCTACATGTACCTACTCCCACCGAACTCGTATGACCAACCCAACCCATAACATGTGTGCATGTACGTTAAGGCCATAGATCATTTTAAAAGCTTTGAATGCAAACTAAACATCGAGTCAAACTTGGATTGTTTTTTTCCTTTGTAATTATGTGTGAGGGTGAGGGTCTCCCTTGAATATGTCATTATTATGGTTTGAAGATATATTATAATATTTTGGTAGTTTTTTTTGAAAGGTATGAGTGGTTTTTAATGGATGAAATTATTTTTTTCCAATTGAAAATTTTCCCAATTATATTAAGATGATATAATTTGTTTACATATTCAATTCATTGAACATAGAGCGTTGACACACTTGGATTGTTTTTTTTTTCTTTGTAATTATGTGTGAGGGTCTCCCTTGAATATGTCATTACAGTGAAATAGGTTGGAAAGTCATTAGGAGGTTTTTGCAATTTCACTGGAATATTGATGAAGGGAATTTTGAATTTTTGTTTAAACAAGTTGCTCATTGTGTTTTTATTTATTATGGTTTGTAGATATATTATAATATTTTGGTAGTTTTTCTGGAAAGGTATGAGTGGTTTTTAATGGATAAAGTTACTTAATTATATCGTTTTCTATGGGTTGAATTTATGGGCTAATTTTTGGGACTTTTTAAAATATTTGCATAATTATGGGCTAATTTTTGGGACTTTTTAAAAATATTTGCATAATGATAAGTAAATCTATATAATAAGATACTATAATGATTTTAACTCTCAATCTTAAAGGTGGTTATGCTTTATGATTAATCAATTCAAGGATCTTAAAGAATATGTTCACATTTAGGTTGGAGGGAAGGTGTCATGTCAATTTATAACATATATAATTCTTTTAAATAGGAGTTTCAAGTGTTAAAGCCCACACTATCGGATCCAAGATTATCTCTTCTTGGATAAACCAAACATCCCAATGCCATTGAGTTGTGACACTGCTACGTAACTTCAAGCACACAAGGCCCCAATCACAAGTGATAAAGAAGGCTAGGTTCAAGTGGTTTAAAAAGGTGATAAATATTGTATCGCCATAAAGGTGTAATTGTCCAAGCCTTATACTACATCTTGAATTGTGCCAAGCAAGTATGTGGCCATGGAAATGGAAAGGAACCCTTTGGCTCTTCCCACACCACTTCATCTCAAAGGAGTGTCCATAGAACCTAGTATCCTCTCCCTCTCATCAACTCCCAATCTATTGAGGAGCTCAAGGATATTTAAAGGCCCAAAGATCATGCATTAGGTTCTTGATTTTTAGGTACCAAGTGTTGAGTCTTGTTAAACTCTTATGCCTCACCACATAGTAAAAGTAATGCAATGGATCTTGATGATGATAGTACATAGTGAAGTTTGTATCATGAAATGGTAGGCATCTCATAGAACCTTGTAGGAAAATCATGGTTTAGAGGATACATAAATATATTGCTCATTTGGTTGTATTATGTTTGAAGGGAGTGGAATTTGTTGCATTCATCGTCAAGGTGGCCCTCAACACTTGTTTCCCAAGAATTGTATTTTTTTATTCTAACCATGTAGAGGTAAAAAGAAGGGGTTGCCACCCTAGTCTCACCCAGATGGGATTATGTAGTAATAAAACATGGAATGAATTTGACATATCAATTGTTTTTATGTTATGTTTAATTAGGATGGCCAATTACTTGGGTTGCCCAGTATATGCTTCTAATTATACTAATGAAAGGGTGACCTTCTGGTATGGGATTGCAGATGAAATACCAAAATAATTGTTTTATTTGTGGATATTTTAATAATGTGTAAACTGAGGAAGATAAAGACGAGATTATATATATATATATAATGCCTCCAAGGGAATAAGCAATTTGGAATAGCCTCAAGGCTCACCTAGACCTATATGATCCTAACACGTTTTAATAGACATAAATGAACCTATCAATTTTTATAGGTGAGAATCTGTTGAACTATGGTTCACCTAATAAATTTGAGGAAAAGCTAGGAATGAATGTTGAAATAACTTGATAGAGATATCTTTTCCAAGCAAATCTCTTGCTTCTTTGACTATGGTGGTGGAAGACTGGTGGAAGTAGTAAGTAAATTGACATTATCTGACCACAAACCAATTTCTTTTTCTATATCCTAGGGACATATAAGATGTGTATATAAAAAAATCATTATATGTTAATTGTTTCTAACCTCTAGCACTTGTCATGCTTCCATGTCATTAAGAGAAATTGGGAACCTATTGGCAAGGAAAAGGGGAAATCAAGAATGGATAACATGGTGGGAGGATGTTATCGACCATGTCATTATCTTTTTGTGGGCTTATGGTTGATAACTTATTTCCATAACCCATAAGTGCCACAAATCTATGTAGGAAGAGTTTAAATAAATGTCACTAAGAATCTAAGTTGTCCCCTATGATGAGGAAACCTAAGCACAAGTGACCAAACTCTAGTACCTTTTGGAAGTGGATGAAATGCAGTGAGCCTACAACACCCAGATTTGAGCCAAGCTACATTGTCTCAAAGCAAGAAATAGGCATACTAATCCCTTATTCAAAGCATTGGCCATGAATGGGGACTTTGAAAGAATCATTAACCTTAAGACAATGTCATGAAGGTTGTCTAAGCAAAAGGATATGAAAAAAGAATTTATAGGCAATTATTGAACCATTTGTTACTCACAAGGGATGACAAAGAAATGTAGGATGTCCATGAAATGTGTCTTAATGTTGTACCATAACATCTGTCACCTAGGCATAAATGGATTTGTGTTTAGGAGTTAACTTTGGAGCAGGGTATATTTTAAGGATTCAAATATTATACCTATGTATAGTATTCTAGGTGATTATTTTGGTTTGAAAAATTATACATATAGATAAAATGTAGGTGAATATTCAAGGAAAAACATATACTTTACTATTAAAACTAGTAATTATTGGCGAATACTATCAATTTAATCATATTTATGTAAAAAATAGACAAATTTTTAACCAAATTGATGAATATTTTTTTTTCAAAAAATAGTCAATTGACAAAATTTTGCTCCTAAAAAATACCTTGCTTTGGAGGAGATGACTATGGCCTTAATGGAGATGGTTGATGACAAATCCCCCAACATTGACAGGTTCTCATTTGAGTTTTAAAATGCCATGTGGGAGTTTTTTTTGTTACATACATGTTCCATGTTTATAATTAAGTTGCACATATGAAAACATTGTGTGAGTACACCAGCAAAGCCCAAATTAAATTTATTCAAAAGCCATGGGACCCATAATTGATTACTAGTTGGATATATTATCTTACTTATGTGCCATACAATAGTTTATCTAACACCCTAGCTCTTTGGATTAATGAACTCTACCACAAATTATTAGACTTGAGCACACAATGTTTAAGTCCTTATATTTTGCATAATGTTGTGGTTTTCGAGTGTATGAAATGGGCCAAATGCTTTGGATTATATGCACTGTTTATTAAAATACATTTTGAGAAGGCCTATGATAGAGTGGGATGATCATCCATCTTGAACATGCTAAAATCTTTGTGTTTTGGGCAATTTCTTTTAAAGTTCATGTAGAAACATTATTTCTTGACGCCTCAACCTACCTCTATGTTAATCATGCTAAATTGGATTAAATTGGTCTCTTCAAATCAAATGTTTGTTGGCTCTAACATTGTATGTAATAGCTATTGAAGCCCTCAAATACTTACTCTACAATTGAGTTTCACAGGAGCTTATAAAGTGGATAGCCCTCCCAAACCCTCACATTGGACAGATGGTAAATGACCATTTTGTTGATGACTTATTTTTTGTCAATAGACTGTCGACATTTCAGATCCAAATCAGGATCCATCTTTAGGACAATGAGCCTGGATTCAGCTGAACCCAGACTCATTGTCCTGAAGATGGATCCTGATTTGGATCCAAAACGTCGACAGTCTATTGACAAAATTGTGGCCATTCCGATCAACCATGAAAACCCCAACCACAAAAATATTTTTAATCAGACTTATTTTTTAACATTCCTAGATGGTCTAGAAAAGTGACATCTTTGGGTTTGTTTTTTCTCTTAGTGATCATTTTATCTAATGGTTTCTATAGTATTATGTAAATGGAATCCATTTGATCTAAATTGGATCTTTGTAAATTTTGTAAATAAAAATATTTTTGTTTATTTTTATTTTTGGGCAAAATGGAAGTGGAAACAAACAACTATTATGGTTGGTCTTCCAAAGGAATCCCATTAAAACAATGAGGGTTGTAGTGAAGAGGGGAACAGATGCAGATGAGAGGAGCATTGGGGGAAGAACAATGGAAGAATATAAGGCTTGAAGAAGGTAGCCTACTTGAAGTTCAGTGGGCAAAGCACTCAAAGAGCCTATCCACGCTGAGCAAAGGTGTCATTGAGCTATGAACATCTATAATTATGTTTTTTACAATTAGTAACAATACACATTCTACATATAGCTCACTCCTCTGTAATATTCTCTCAAGCTTAACAAAATCTCCAGTAAATTTTGAGTTTTCAGGGTTGAATCCCCATGTCTTTGGAATTCATTACTGTGTGATAAAATATTTATGCTCGCTCTATTCATTGTTTTTTTTGTTCATAGATTATTGGTTTAAAGCACTACTCAAACATTGTATTTTCTTCGACCATGCATTTCCTATAGTCTCCTAGGTGATTTTTTTAAATTAGAAATGCAGGGATACCCTATACCCCTCGCTCTCCAGAATCATGAGTCTAAGTCTCTCTATATAAAAGAGATTTGCAAGGGAAATAAAGAGGCAGGTTGTTGTTCTAATCACACTTCCAAAAAGAAAAATCGGCTTAGGTTTGAGTATACAAGAAGGGATGGTCGAACCAATAGTAAAGGAATCAATCCTAGCTGAAAGAAATGATCCCAATCGATCTGCAAAAAGTGAAAAAAATGAGTCTAATGAAACAAATGATTTTCCAGCATACAAAGGCTTTTTTTTTAGGTTGACATAATGATTACATGTATAGAAAAAAAGTATTGCAAGGGTATTGTCGTTCATAAATTTAAACAACTACTAGTTTCCTTATATGTCTTGCACTTCTTTCATTATGCCAAATATCAAGAATTTAAGACGTGTATTCTATGTGCACTTGATGATGATCCACCCCTTGTGATATGAGCTCATCCTCTTCTAAGCACAGAGGAGACTGAGATTGAAGGTTGCGATGCTCACTCTGTACCTGCAAGAATTGGCATGGAATCTCTTATTTATCATTGCATGTATATCTTGCAGTAGAGTGTATTGATTGTCAAGGTACTGAAATTGAACTACACAAACAAACAACAAACCAAATCTGAATACATTTGCACAAAATATCCGTGTTGACTAAACAGGCAGGAAATACGCCAACCGTTTATGGATCACCATTGGTTGAAACTTTCTAGTTCTTGGGAAAGTGGTTGTACAAGAGAGGATTTCAAAAATTCAAAGACCTTTTTGACTCCCAAACCAAAGTTGGAAGGTTTTGCCTAGTTTGAAAGTTTCTTTTTTCCTTTCCAATCCTAACAGGTTGATATAAGTTTTATTAAATATTAGCATGTTGTGACACCTTGTTTTCCCTAAGGCTGTAATCATGTTTAAGACTTCATGCATTGTAATTAATGAAGCTTGTAATTGTGTTTATGTTAATAAAAACATTAGACAATTGAATGAGAGGGAAGCCTTGCAGTATTAGCTATGATTCCATGAGTGGGACTAGTGAGGTGGAACTGGGATGCTTATGTGATGAAAATAGGAAGCTTTCCTAGTAATCCTACCTACACCTTCGTAAATTCAATGCCTAATCTGTCCAAAGTACCATGTTCACCTTAACCGCAAGGAACTCGTTAATGACATTCATATTTGGTAGTTGGAGAAGTTATAACTGCCTTCAAACTTGTACTCAAAAGAGTGAAGGGGCGGTTGCAGCGCTTAGCCAGAGGTACGCATAGTTACCCCTTCGATTCAGGAGCTTGATCTTGAGAGTTGGATTATGACAGAAGCAAGCGGGGATCCCGAGGGACAAAGAGAATGTTCTTGTGAGGGAAAAGGAATAAGGAGGAAGATGGAAAAAACAAAAAAAAGAAAAAAAATACGCGCAACAGACGCAATGTGAGGAGAGAAAAAATACAATTCACTCTCAAAGATGAGTAGAAAAATCACAAATAGATGTTGATGCGAGTGAGAAAACAAATATCATTCTCATAACTCTGAGTAGCGGAGAGAAGCTGGGAATTTTTCCAGAGGAAAATAAGAATCTTTCCCAAGACGTGAATGGTCACACTAGAAAAAAGAAGACGCATATCTAGACTAGAGAAAATAGGGTCACGACTTGGTGATGGTTGGAAAGAAACCGACATTGGTAAGGGGAGTTCGTCGAGGGATTGTGTAGCAGAGAAGAGAATCCCTTGTGTAGAGGGAATCTAGTTGTGAAGGCACTTGATAAACTCGTGTAGGCCCTAACATTAGTGGGAAGTGGGGATTTATGTTGTTGCCAACGAATTGAAGGAGAGTAACCTTTCTGATCCATCCTTGACTTGCTAAGCCAACTTGTGAAAGTCCCCTGGTGGTATCATGGCATGGCATGGGGGTGGCATGTTATAGAAAGGAAAAGTGCAGCATATCCTATGATTGGGTGGAAAGGCATTCGCCCTCAGTTTGTTGGATGGTTGAATATTTCACTAAATAGATAAGTATTTCCTCGAATGTCCATTGAATGTTTATTTAAATGATTATAAATTGTATTTTGTCTTGATAATAGTCTGTGTATGATGAATGAATGATCATGAGTTTAAATGGAGTAGCATAATATCCTCTTGGAAGGGTTAATGGATTAACAGTAATAAATTTGCATGGGAGGCTAGTGTAGGCCCATAACCATGTGTTTTCCTCTAGTTTTGAAATGGAAAGTTTATAGGATACAACTCTTCATTTAGGGATTTTGGTAGTAGGTTTCTTGCTTGCTAGGGAGATGAGTTGAAAGCTTGAGGCAGTAGAGTCAAATCCCAACAAGAATAAGCGAGGATGGGTCGTGAACCTAGTTGATTCTGAAATAATCCTTTAGCCCAATTAGAATCCATGTTTAAACCCAGAGAAAACACCAATCGTTGATTTATTGAGGAGATCTAATCTCGATCATTCGTCGGGGATCATGGATTCTATGTAAGCTTATTGGAGGGATGAACCCTCGGGAAATATTGGGAATGTGGCCATGGTGAGTTCCCGATGGGGAAGTACTGATTTATTGAGATTCATCAATCTATTGAAATGATAGGTTGATTAGATCAAAATCATAGATCCGTCGAGCGCTAAGCCGAAAATCCTGTCAGAAGAATGGAGGTCGAGAAGGTCTAGCAAGAGAAGCTAGCAATATTTTCGATGAGAAAAAATCCTATGGTGAAAGTCAAGAGTAGTGCAAGTTGTGGATTTGTCAGAGTTGAAGCTGATGGGAAGTCATGTGATGGCATAGAGTGGGAAAACCTTTGGGTTTCGGTCTCTAGTTCTACACAGGTTGGCTTATGGGAAATGATTAAAAGAATTAGGTTTCCCTTAGTGAAATGCCCCTTGTGTGGTAAAGATAACATTATCAAACACCTCTTTTAGTATTGCATGTTTCCATATCATCTTGGGACTAGGCCTATGAGTTCTACAGTTAGGTCATCCCCTCTCCCATATCTTGAAAAAATTCTTATTAGGTAATCATCTTCTCTGTTCCATTGAGTTAATTCCATGTGATAGTTTATTAGGATTGAAATTATTTATCTGATTTGCAAAAGAAGAAATTAACGTATTTTTTTTAAATGTGCATTACAAAGGCATGCTTACCTAATATTGCAGGTCCATAATACGTGTCGACCTCCATGTGTAGATTCAAGTATAGGTCTACAAGGTGGAGATGGAAATGACACATTTGGTGTAGCCACTACACTAATAGGGATGTGCATTGTGCACTATGAGTAGGGAGGCCCCTTGCAGTGAAATCTTATATGTGATGAACCTAGTTCCGATAGATCGAGGGATGACCTCACCATCAAGTTGGTTGAGCAATGCGTGAGTATTGAAATTAACACCACAAGTGGCTTCACCTATGTTCTTGAGATTTATAAGTACCTCTGCTTGTCCATTTCCATTTTAGAGGAAGAAAAGCTTCTTGAATGATCTATAAATTGTCATGGATATTTCACTAGAATAGTTTATCACAATAGATCTTACAATATTCTAAAATCTCTTATTATGTAATGTTTTACTTTATATTTAGATTTAATATTACTAGTTTAACACTCAAAATATTGAAATAAACTAAAACTGAAATGAAAGAAGCTAAGAAAATAAGACACCATCCACACAATGAGCACAAGATGTACCCCATGAAAACCCAATATGGGAAAAACCCAACGAGAAGGTGAGACATATGCCTTTCTCTTTTCTACTTAGTTATGAAATGAAAATACAAAGAAAGTGTACTCACTCTGGAGTTGCTATGGACAATATGGCATATATGGGTGTTATAGGATCTTGTGCTTCGTCTATTCTACTTTAGTATGAAACAAAATTCAATACAATAAGAATGAAACACCTTCCTATCCTAGCAACCTGGTGTTTAACATGGCCTAATAGGGTTAAGGATTTTTCATGCCTCAACTCCTAATTAGGGTTAGGATTTTGGACCCTCTAGCATTTTCTTGAAAGACCACATGTGGCTAGTTTCACATGCATGAGTAATGTGAGTTGACGTGGCATCTACTCGATATCATGTTGGTCAACAAGATAGGTCAACTTGTGGGAGGCATAACTTCTGCATACAAACTCCGATTGAGGTGATTATTATACCATTGGAAAGCTATTGATGTGTAGAATGATGAGAGGCTAAGAACTTCATACATAAATATTTGACTATAAAATGATCATTTAAAACCTCAATTAAGCATCCAAAATTCCATGGACACCAAATCATCAAAGTGATCTGCCCTACCTCTAAAATGAACCATATAAACCAATAACTATAAATGACAAGTTATAAAATGATTCATTTTAGATCATTGAACATGCATAAAGGAAGAATGATGAATAGGAATAGGTATTGGGGGATTTATAACCTCCTATTAAATTAGGGTCCAACCCCCAAGGATAAAGATTTTTGCACCTCCACCAACCCGATATTGTATTGTTGCCTAATGTACTTTTTGTGTTGATGCGCTCATCATTTTATTATGTTATTGTGTATGTAGCCTTTAATATGAGCTTTTATTGTTTTTTATAACTTATATGAAAAAAGTTTTCTACCTTTAAGAATGATTTTTGCATGTTTACTTTAAAACAACTTACTTGGGTACATACATATCTTATTATTATCTTTATATATATATATATATATATATATATATATATAAATAAATAAATAAATAAATAAGGAGTGGGAAACAACATCATTATTAAAATAAATAATAAATAATAAATAATAAATTAAAATAAATACATAAAATAATACGATGATATCTTAGGAAACCGTTTACCTTAAAATTGGTTGCATTGTGGAATCATAAACTGCTACATTATAAACGATGTGAAAACGATGTTGTGGCAAATGAAATCGGTCCCTGCATATCGTTATTAATGATTACCTCTGCTGTATGTAAAGGTTGTCATTTTTAATTAAAATGAACACCTATTACTTATCTACTTGTACTTTGTGAAGTGCCCATTTCTATTATTAAGTAGTTACTTAAAAATTAAAACTTTAAAGAAAGTTTTGACTTAAAAAAAAAATGCAATGCAATAATGTACTCCTTATTAATTATTAAATTTGAAGCAACTACCAAACTCTTTATGTAGACAGCAAAATGATTCCTTCCTCAATACTTTTGTCTTCATTTGCATATAAAGAATGTCACATCGTGTATAATTTATGAGTTTGAAAAGCCATAATAGTTAAATGTCATCATCATATACATTAAATCGCCTTTTGTTCGAG